>SSNR01000808.1:28026-39932 GCA_006937965.1 Callopanchax toddi | reverse complement strand
ATGCTACGCTATGTTATGCTACGCTATGTTATGCTACGCCTTGTTATGCTATGCTGTTATGCTACGCTATGTTATGCTACGCCTTGTTATGCTACGCCTTGTTATGCTACGCTATGTTATGCTATGCCTTGTCATGCTACGCTATGTTATGCTACGCTATGTTATGCTACGCTTTGTTATGCTATGCCTTGTTATGCTACGCTATGTTATGCTACGCAATGTTAGGCTACGCCTTGTTATGCTACGCCTTGTTATGCTACGCTATGTTATGCTATGCCTTGTCATGCTACGCTATGTTATGCTACGCTATGTTATGCTACGCCTTGTTATGCTACGCTGTTATGCTACGCTATGTTATGCTACGCCTTGTTATGCTACGCCTTGTTATGTTACGCTATGTTACGCTATGCCTTGTCATGCTACGCTATGTTATGCTACGCTATTTTATGCTACCCTATGTTATGCTACGCCTTGTTATGCTACGCTATGTTATGCTACCCTATGTTATGCTACGCCATGTTATGCTACGCTATGTTATGCTACGCCTTGTCATGCTACGCTATGTTATGCTACGCTATGTTATGCTACGCTATGTTATGCTACGCTATGTTATGCTACCCTATGTTATGCTACGCCTTGTTATGCTACGCTATTTTATGCTACGCTATGTTATTCTACGCTATGTTATGCTACGCTATGTTATGCTACGCTATGTTATGCTACGCTATGTTATGCTACGCTATGTTATGCTACGCTATGTTATGCTACGCTATGTTATGCTACGCTATGTTATGCTACGCTATGTTATGCTACGCTTTGTTATGCTACGCCTTGTTATGCTACGCTATGTTATGCTACCCTATGTTATGCTACGCCTTGTTATGCTACGCTATGTTATGCTACGCCTTGTCATGCTACGCTATGTTATGCTACGCTATGTTATGCTACGCTATGTTATGCTACCCTATGTTATGCTACGCCTTGCTATGCTACGCTATGTTATGCTACGCTATTTTATGCTACGCTGTTATGCTACGCTATGTTATGCTACGCCTTGTTATGCTACGCTATGTTATGCTACGCTATGTTATGCTACGCCTTGTTATGCTACGCTATGTTATGCTACGCTATGTTATGCTACGCTATGTTATGCTACGCTGTTATGCTACGCTATGTTATGCTACGCCTTGTTATGCTACGCTATGTTATGCTACGCTATGTTATGCTACGCTATGTTATGCTACGCTGTTATGCTACGCTATGTTATGCTACGCCTTGTTATGCTACGCCTTGTTATGCTACGCCTTGCTATGTTACGCCTTGTTATGCTACGCTGTTATGCTACGCCTTGTTATGCTACGCTGTTATGCTACGCTATGTTATGCTACGCCTTGTTATGCTACGCCTTGGTATGCTACGCCTTGCTATGCTACGCTATGTTATGCTACGCCTTGTTGAGCTACGCCTTGTTATGCTACACTATGCTATGCTATGTTATGCTACGTTATGCTATGCTATGTTATGCTATGCTATATTTAGATGCTGAAATCAGGAGCCTCACCGGTGCTCGTCGAGCTGCTGACCCTCCAGCTCGTCGTCCTCCTCCCCCTCCCCCTCCTCCAGGCTGAGGACCAGTGATGGAGGAGGGATGTGATTGGACACAATGGGGAGAGTGGAGGAAATGGGCTGGGAGCTGAGAGCAGACGAGAGCCTCGTGTCTGGGGGGAAGGCCAGCTGGGTGGAGGTTTCACTGGGGAAAACGTTGGGTATTGTCTCAAAATACGCGATGACCTCCTGACCTTCAGAGACTTGTGAGAGGTCCTCACTGTCGTGGGTCACTTCCTGAACTGATTCAGAGGCTCTGGGCTCATCAGTGCAGCCCAGTATGGACCCGTTCAGAACCAGAGTACCACCCTGATTTAAAATGGCGGCAGTGATCCCATCCTGTGGATCTCCAGGAGAACACTGGGACATCACCACCACCTCCGGGATCTCCGTGCCGTCACTTAGACCATCCGTCTGGTATAAAGTCCTCTGTGAGTCCAGATCCGTCTGAAGTGACCCGTCTGGTTCTCTGATGCCGCTTAGTTCCAGGAAACCGGTTTGTGCTGATTGGTCAACAGCGAACAGGTGAACCGTGTGCAACGAGCTCTGCATCCCCACAGGATCCAACGTCGTCCCATCACTGGATTCAAAGTCCCGAATCCTGTTCTCTCTGAGGCGCTTCGACATCCTCTCACTGTGATCCGTCACTTTTCGTTTCTATAAACAGATGAGAATGTATCAAAGAAAACAGTCAGCAGTTTCCCCAACCCCCGACGTCCAGAGATGCTTTGAAGGTCAGGAGCTGAGATAACGACGCTTAGTTTTGACCTCTTTAGCTCAAAGAGTCCGGTAAACGAAGCGTCCTGTTAACAACCAGCCTCTGAGAGAGACCTGACTGAAAACCAGCAGCCCATTAGTGGAGCTGGAAACCTGGACGATGTTATTGGTCGGTTTATTCTGGTCTCACCTCGCCCTCCTGGAAGACCGTCGGAACAGCGTCGCTCTGGAGGTACCGGACCCCCCAACGGACCCTGAAGCACGACGGTGAGAAGTGTTGGTGGCAGATGTACTGGTGTGGAGACGGGGTCCAGTTCTCACGGCCCATGTTCCTGAGCCAGCTCTGCAGCCGGACCGGGTCCTGGAGCGGGAACCTGGAAACGGACATGTAGACCGGTTAGACTGGAACCAGGTCCAAAGAGGTCAAACGGTGTAAAAACCAGGGTCAGGTGACCCGGACTCTTCAGGTTTGTTAAATCATGATGTAACGAAAAACCAGACAAAGACACGACCTCCCTCCACCTGACCGGCTCCTCCTTCACAACCTCACCTCCCCCTCCTCTACCTCACCTCCTCCTTCTCCTCTACCTCACCTCCTCCTTCTCCTCTACTTCACCTCCTCCTTCTCCTCTACCTCTACCTCTACCTCACCGGCTCCTCCTCTACCTCACCGACTCCTCCTCTAACTCACCGGCTCCTCCTCTAACTCACCGCCTCCTCCTCTACCTCACCGGCTCCTCCTCTACCTCACCGACTCCTCCTCTACCTCACCGGCTCCTCCTCTACCTCACCAGTTCCTCCTCTACCTCACCGAATCCTCCTCCTTCTCTACCTCACCGACTCCTCCTCCTCCTCTACCTCACAGGCTCCTCCTCTACCTCACCGACTCCTCCTCTACCTCACCGACTCCTCCTCCACCTCACCGGCTCCTCCTCTCCTCACCGACTCCTCCTCCTTCTCTACCTCACCGGCTCCTCCTCCTCCTCTACCTCACCGACTCATCCTCCACCTCACCGGCTCCTCCTCCTCCTCTACCTCACCAGTTCCTCCTCTACCTCACCGAATCCTCCTCCTCCTCTACCTCACCGGCTCCTCCTCTACCTCACCAGTTCCTCCTCTACCTCACCGACTCCTCCTCCACCTCACCGGCTCCTCCTCCTTCTCTACCTCACCGGCTCCTTCTCCTCATCTACCTCACCGAATCCCTCCTCCTCTACCTCACCGACTCCTCCTCTACCTCACCGACTCCTCCTCTACCTCACCGACTCCTCCTCCTTCTCTACCTCACCGGCTCCTCCTCCTCCTCCTCCTCTTCCTCCTCCTCTACCTCACCGAATCCTCCTCCTTCTCTACCTCACCGACTCCTCCTTCTCCTCTACCTCACAGGCTCCTCCTCTACCTCACCGACTCCTCCTCCTTCTCTACCTCACCGGCTCCTCCTCTACCTCACCGGCTCCTCCTCTACCTCACCAGTTCCTCCTCTACCTCACCGAATCCTCTTCCTCCTCTACCTCACCGGCTCCTCCTCTACCTCACCAGCTCCTCCTCTACCTCACCGAATCCTCCTCCTTCTCTACCTCACCGACTCCTCCTTCTCCTCTACCTCACAGGCTCCTCCTCTACCTCACCGACTCCTCCTCTACCTCACCGGCTCCTCCTCCTCCTCTACCTCACCGGCTCCTCCTCCACCTCACCGGCTCCTCCTCCTCCTCTACCTCACCGGCTCCTTCTCCTCATCTACCTCACCGAATCCTCCTCCACCTCACCGGCTCCTCCTCCTTCTCTACCTCACCGGCTCCTCCTCCTCCTCCACCTCACCGGCTCCTCCATTACCTCACCGGCTCCTCCTCTACCTCACCGGCTCCTCTTCCTTCTCTACCTCACCGGCTCCTCCACCACCTCACCGGCTCCTCCTCCTTCTCTACCTCACCGGCTCCTCTACCTCACCGGCTCCTCCTCCTCTACCTCACCTATAAACGCGTTTTAATGGTTAAATCTAGAACCTTTTAGGGTTTATTCACCTATAAACGTGTTTTAATGGTTAAATCTAGAATCTCTTAGGGTTTATTCACCTATAAATGCGTTTTAATGGTTAAATCTGGACTCTTAAAGGGTTTATTTACCTATAAGCGTGTTTTAATGGTTAAATCTAGAATCTTTAAGGGTTTATTCACCTATAAACGTGTTTTAATGGTTAAATCTAGAATATTTAAGGGTTTATTCACCTATAAACGTGTTTTAATGGATAAATATAGAATCTTTAAGGGTTTATTCACCTATAAACGCGTTTTAATGGTTAAATCTGGACTCTTAAAGGGTTTATTTACCTATAAGCGTGTTTTAATGGTTAAATCTGGAATATTTAAGGGTTATTCACCTATAAACGTGTTTTAATGGTTAAATCTAGAATCTTTAAGGGTTTATTCACCTATAAACGTGTTTTAATGGTTAAATCTAGAATATTTAAGGGTTTATTTACCTATAAACGCGTTTTAATGGTTAAATCTGGAATCTTAAAGGGTTTATTCACCTATAAACGTGTTTAATTGTTAAATCTAGAACCTTTTAGGGTTTATTCACCTATAAACGCATTTTAATGGTTAAATCTGGAATATTTAAGGGTTATTCACCTATAAACGTGTTTTAATGGTTAAATCTAGAACCTTTTAGGGTTTATTCACCTAAAAACGCGTTTTAATGGTTAAATCTAGAATCTTTAAGGGTTTATTTACCTATAAACGTGTTTTAATGGTTAAATCTAGAATCTTTTAGGGTTTATTCACCTATAAACGTGTTTTAATGGTTAAATCTAGAATATTTAAGGGTTTATTTACCTATAAACGCGTTTTAATGGTTAAATCTGGAATCTTAAAGGGTTTATTCACCTATAAACGTGTTTAATTGTTAAATCTAGAACCTTTTAGGGTTTATTCACCTATAAACGCATTTTAATGGTTAAATCTGGAATATTTAAGGGTTATTCACCTATAAACGTGTTTTAATGGTTAAATCTAGAACCTTTTAGGGTTTATTCACCTAAAAACGCGTTTTAATGGTTAAATCTAGAATCTTTAAGGGTTTATTCACCTATAAACGCGTTTTAATGGTTAAATCTAGAATCTTTTAGGGTTTATTCACCTATAAATGCTTTTTAATGGTTAAATCTAGAATCTTTAAGGGTTTATTCACCTATAAACGCATTTTAATGGTTAAATCTGGAATATTTAAGGGTTTATTCACCTATAAACGCGTTTTAATGGTTAAATCTGGAATCTTTAAGGGTTTATTCACCTATAAACACGTTTTAATTGTTAAATCTGGAATATTTAAGGGTTTATTCACCTATAAACGCGTTTTAATGGTTAAATCTAGAATCTTTAAGGGTTTATTCACCTATAAACGTGTTTTAATGGTTAAATCTAGAATCTTTTAGGGTTTATTCACCTATAAACGTGTTTTAATGGTTGAATCTAGAATCTTTAAGAGTTTATTCACCTATAAACGTGTTTTAATGGTTAAATCTGGAATATTTAAGGGTTTATTCACCTATAAACGCGTTTTAATGGTTAAATCTGGAATCTTTAAGGGTTTATTCACCTATAAACGTGTTTTAATGGTTAAATCTAGAATCTTTAAGGGTTTATTCACCTATAAACGCGTTTTAATGGTTAAATCTGGAATATTTAAGGGTGTATTTACCTATAAACGTGTTTTAATGGTTAAATCTAGAATCTTTAAGGGTTTATTCACCTATAAACGCATTTTAATGGTTAAATCTGGAATCTTTAAGGGTTTATTCACCTATAAACGCGTTTTAATTGTTAAATCTGGAATATTTAAGGGTTTATTTACCTATGAACGCGTTTTAATGGTTAAATCTAGAATCTTTAAGGGTTTATTCACCTATAAACGTGTTTTAATGGTTAAATCTGGAATCTTTAAGGGTTTATTCACCTATAAACGCATTTTAATGGTTAAATATGGAATATTTAAGGGTTTATTCACCTATAAACGTGTTTTAATGGTTGAATCTAGAATCTTTAAGGGTTTATTCACCTATAAACGTGTTTTAATGGTTAAATCTGGAATATTTAAGGGTTTATTCACCTATAAACGCGTTTTAATGGTTAAATCTGGAATCTTTAAGGGTTTATTCACCTATAAACGTGTTTTAATGGTTAAATCTAGAATCTTTAAGGGTTTATTCACCTATAAACGCGTTTTAAAGGTTAAATCTCTAATATTTAAGGGTTTATTTACCTATAAACGCGTTTTAATGGTTAAATCTAGAATCTTTAAGGGTTTATTCACCTATAAACGCGTTTTAATGGTTAAATCTGGAATCTTTAAGGGTTTATTCACCTATAAACACGTTTTAATTGTTAAATCTGGAATATTTAAGGGTTTATTTACCTATAAGCGTGTTTTAATGGTTAAATCTAGAATCTTTAAGGGTTTATTTACCTATAAACCTGTCTCTTATACACATNTTAGCTACTAGGTAATAGTGAATTCTAACTGTAGAGGTTAGCTAATAGGTAATGTAGAGTTCTAACTGTAGAGGTTAACTAACAGGTAATATAGAGTTCTAACTGTAGAGGTTAGCTAACAGGTAATATAGAGTTCTAACTGTAGAGGTTAGCTAACAGGTAATATAGAGTTCTAACTGTAGAGGTTAGCTAACAGGTAATATAGAGTTCTAACTGTAGAGGTTAGCTAACAGGTAATATAGAGTTCTAACTGTAGAGGTTAGCTAACAGGTAATATAGAGTTCTAACTGTAGAGGTTTACTAACAGGTAATATAGAGTTCTAACTGTAGAGGTTAGCTAACAGGTAATATAGTGTTCTAACTGTAGAGGTTAGCTAACAGGTAATATAGAGTTCTAACTGTAGAGGTTAACTAACAGGTAATATAGAGTTCTAACTGTAGAGGTTAACTAACAGGTAATATAGAGTTCTAACTGTAGAGGTTAGCTAACAGGTAATATAGTGCTCTAGTCTGTATCTCCTGATCGGATTAGCTATGTGCATTTATCCAGTCAGAGGACTACTTCCTGTTTCTAAAGACTCCACCCACTTCATGCTTGGGACCAGAACAAGAACATTTACAGCATTGGCTAATTAGAAGTGCATGCCTCCAGATGGGCCTTTAGCAACAACAAGGCATTAAGGTTTTAAACAGAATAAAACAGTAAAGAGAAAACACAACCCCATCTTTGTGTGATGTCAGCAGTGGGTGTGGTTTTGACTGTAGGTAAATAACTTCAGATGGACTCGATGTCCCATGAATCCCAGGTTGATCCAGTTTTAATCAGAGTCCTGCAGCAAAATGTTGCTGCTACCACCATCTAGTGGACTGGACAGGATGTACATCAACATTTTTAAATAATTTGTTCAAAGTGAGTCAAAACCAGAAAACGTTTAAAGGTTTAATTAGAGTCGTTGTGTTTCCAGATACTTAAACTGAATCCTTTGTTTTCCTCCTTCAGAGCCCAGGATGTGGTTCTCTGGTTTTGCTGCAACTTTCTCAGGATTTTTGGGAAACTGGAGCTTCTTCTTGTGGGATGCAGCCTTAAGCCTTCAGTCCCTCCGTGTTGACTTTGGCTCCATGCTGCTGCAGACTAGTGGGTTATTAAGTAACAGAACGAAGAACTTAACGAAAGTTGTGTTTAATGATTTGTACATTAATACAAACAAGAAAAGTGAATAGTTTCTATTTAATATTTGTGCAGAGCTTACAGCAGATGGACCAACAGCCAAGTTTCTCTTTCACGTCCTGATTCGACCACAGAAATCACTTTTTAAATGTAGTAACACTGGAACGTTTACAGCAGGGGTCGCGTTAACCGGAATTTTCCGGTATTTAACCGTTTTTTTTTTTACTCTGACGGAAAGATCTGAAGGGCGCCGGTCATTCTGACAGGTTTGCGCACGAGCCTGCCCGTCCATACCGTCATAGGACATCACTGAATTGTCCCCTCTAATAATTCGAACCAAGGATGCAGAAATAGTGCAGCATCTCCACCAACCAATACCTGCAGCCCAGACTGAGGTTCTGCTGAGCGCAGACCTGTGATCCAGACGTCCTGCGCTCTGCAGCAGAACAACACTGGTCCTCCATCAGGTGTCAGACCCGAACCATCCGGTGCTCAGTGCGCGATCAGATATGGATTAACTACACTTCCTGTTGTAATGCGCCCTCAGAGCAGCGTTCATAGGCTGTGGAGGCTTGTTGACACGCTAAACCTGCTCCGCGAGCTGCGCGCACATAGAACTGGACTCCAAACGCGAGGAGGTCCGAATTAAACAGCAGCGCCAGGTTTTCCCCCCCGAGTATCTCAATGAAAAATATGTGAACCCCTCATCCCTCTCATGATCTCATAATGAACGTTAATATTCTGTAATCAGAGTCCCGTCGAGCGCACAGAGCTGCACCTCGCTGCGAGGCGCTCGACTCCAAACGGAGTTTTTAGAAATGTCTATCTGATGACTGGCTGATCGACTCATTTAGAGTCTAATCCTATGGATTTATGTGCTAAATGGGCCCGGTGTTTGAGTAATAATGCTACTGAAAATGTAATTATTATCATTTTTAAAATTAATAAGTGACGGATAAAAATAGATTATGACCGGATTTTTTAAACCCTGTCAGTCAAAATGACGGAAAACCAAAAAGTCTAGCGCCACCTCTGGTTTACAGACGTCTGGTCACTCGTCTACACTCAGCATCGTTTCTACGTCGGCCGTTGGAGGATAAAAGAACGCTGTGTCTTCGTCCTCGTAGATGATAGCAACAGTCTCTCCGACCTCTGGCACCGCTGTACTGGCCTGTATGAACGCCTGAGGGAAGCGAACACAAGAAGAGAAGAACTCAGAGGAGCTCAGATGTTTGGATTGTGGCGCTTTAGAGGACCTACCCTCTCCAGCAGCTGCAGGCGCTCCTCGTTCAGCAGGTTGCTTTGCCTCAGCTGCATCACCGTGTTCTCCAGACCCACCAGTTTCTCCAGGTGTCGGCGATGACGCTGCTGCAGAACTTTGACCTTCTTCTGCAGCTCGGCCACGATGGCCTCCAGCTGCTGCTTACTCAGGCTGCTCTTGTGGTAGCTGGCCAGGTAAAAGAACAGGGTGAGAAACTAAAGAGCTGAATCAAAGGAAAGTTCTGACACAGTTGAGGTTCCACAAGGATCCATTCTTGGTCTTGGCAATGTGCTGCCTGCCACCAGGTAAAGGTGGGCCGTCAGGCTGGGGGTCCGAGTCTGAAAGCCTGACCAGGGACTAGATAAGAACAGGTTCGACACAAAGGAGGCCACGCTACAGTACGCACTAATAATCAGGTCACTACAGTGAATCCATAGGGTCAGGGCTATGACCCCGTCCCTCTCAGACCTGTTAGCAGGTCTTTACAAGTCCTCCTGTCC
Organism: Callopanchax toddi; assembly: GCA_006937965.1. NCBI lineage: Eukaryota > Metazoa > Chordata > Actinopteri > Cyprinodontiformes > Nothobranchiidae > Callopanchax > Callopanchax toddi. Next base: position 30,191 of record SSNR01000808.1, on the reverse strand, counting down.
CACACTCATTACCTGTTTGAACTGGTTACCTGTATAAAGACACCTGTCCACACTCAGCCAATCAGACTCCACCCTCATCACCATGGAGACCAGAGAGCTGTCTGAGGACACCAGGGACTGAACTGTAGATCTACACAAGGCGGGGACGGGCTACAGGACACCAGGCTAGTCTCCTCAGACTGGAGCTCCATGAAGACCTGGTCTGGTGGAGGATCAGTGGTCAGGAGAACGGTGAGGGGTCACCGTCACAACCATGAAGCACTGGGGTGGAGACGTCATGTCTGGGGGACAGAGGACGGATGGAGACATGGACCACCTGATTCTGGTCCACCTCCTCATAGATCACCCTTCTAAGGTAAGTTTAGATCATATCTGGTGAACCGAGAACAGCGTGTGGGTTTAGATTTTCATAAAATGACTGCAGGTGTTCTCCAAGGCTCCGTTCTTGGTCCACTTCTTTTTAGCTTGCGTATAAACGGTTGACCACATGGTGGTAACGTGTAACGTGGTGGTAACGGTGCCCTGGTGCTGGTTCCAGATGTATGATGATGTTTTATGTGTCTGGAACCAATGCTGAGACTGTGTCAGTGCAGCGTCACAGCTAACGTTAATGTTGATAAAACCGCCTCGATCCTCCAGCAGAAGCAGCGTTTTAAATCTAAAGACTAACGGGGAGAAGACCAGACCGGTCTCTGAAGTGAAGCCTCTTGGGGTCAGACTGGACTCCCATCAGAAAAGTGTCCAGAGCTGCAAAAGCAAACTCTTTTAGACTGATCAGAGACCGTCTACCATTTCATGCAGCAAATGTTTTTATGCATTCAATGATTTTCTGACATTTAGATGATTGTTTAACCTGCTGGTCACAAGCAGCCCACAGCTATCAAAGCACTCAGGATGTGCCGTTAGGATCTGGGATAAGAACCCTGCTAGGTCTCATCATCGCCCTGTTCTCAAGAAGTTGGATCTGATAAACGCTGACATGGTGAGGCTCCCAGGTGCTCAGCGACCTCCTGGCTCCTCTTAAGGAAACGGGTTCAGTAAGTCGTGGAGCGTCCAGTGGGAACCTTAAGGTCCCGTTCTATAAAACATCTCATGTTCCCCTCCTGCAGCGTTAGAACTGAACTCTGACTGGAGTCCGTTCAGACTGGAGCTGAACAGACCCTTAAGAAGGACCAGATGTAGTCCTGAGTCAGGGTCCGACTCCTCCTGGTGGTCTCTGGGGAGTGGTTACGCTGACAGGACGAGTATCTGTGTTTTTATTGGTCTATGAGCCACAGACCAGCGAGGGACACACATGGCTGATTAGCTTAAGCTACAGACGTTAGAGTGCTTGGCGTTTGTTTCTGCTCAGCACTGGTCCCTAGACACATCAATACATTGAAATTGAGACATCCTATATAATGGCTAGAAGACATATCTGGGAGTCGACAGCTATGTTATGCTACGCTATGTTGTGCTATGCTATGTTATGCTACGCTATGTTATGCTACCCTATGTTATGCTACGCCTTGTTATGCTACCCTATGTTATGCTACGCCTAGTTATGCTACGCTATGTTATGCTACCCTATGTTATGCTACGCCCTGTTATGCTACGCTATGTTATGCTACGCCTTGTCATGCTACGCTATGTTATGCTACGCTATGTTATGCTACGCCTTGTTATGCTACGCTATGTTATACTATGCCTTGTCATGCTACGCTATGTTATGCTACGCTATGTTATGCTACGCCTTGTTATGCTATGCTGTTATGCTACGCTATGTTATGCTACGCCTTGTTATGCTACGCCTTGTTATGCTACGCTATATTATGCTATGCCTTGTCATGATACGCTATGTTATGCTACACTATGTTATGCTATGCCTTGTTATGCTACGCTATGTTATGCTACGCTATGTTATGCTACGCCTTGTTATGCTACGCTATGTTATGCTATGCCTTGTCATGCTACGCTATGTTATGCTACGCTATGTTATGCTACGCTATGTTATGCTACCCTATGTTATGCTACGCCTTGTTATGCTACGCTATGTTATGCTACGCTATGTTATGCTACGCTATGTTATGCTACGCTATGTTATGCTACGCTATGTTATGCTACGCTATGTTATGCTACGCTATGTTATGCTACGCTATGTTATGCTACGCTATGTTATGCTACGC
>SSNR01000807.1:92219-107254 GCA_006937965.1 Callopanchax toddi | reverse complement strand
ATTGTCCTGACCCTAACCCCCCTAGGTGTAACCCTAGCTACACTTTCCCCTAACCCTATTGTCCTGACCCTAACCCCCCTAGGTGTAACCCTAGCTACACTTTCCCCTAACCCTATTGTCCTGACCCTAACCCCCCTAGGTGTAACCCTAGCTACACTTTCCCCTAACCCTATTGTCCTGACCCTAGCCCCCCTAGGTGTAACCCTAGCTACACTTTCCCCTAACCCTATTGTCCTGACCCTAACCCCCCTAGGTGTAACCCTAGCTACACTTTCCCCTAACCCTATTGTCCTGACCCTAACCCCCCTAGGTGTAACCCTAGCTACACTTTCCCCTAACCCTATTGTCCTGACCCTAACCCCCCTAGGTGTAACCCTAGCTACACTTTCCCCTAACCCTATTGTCCTGACCCTAACCCCCCTAGGTGTAACCCTAGCTACACTTTCCCCTAACCCTATTGTCCTGACCCTAACCCCCCTAGGTGTAACCCTAGCTACACTTTCCCCTATCCCTATTGTCCTGACCCTAACCCCCCTAGGTGTAACCCTAGCTACACTTTCCCCTAACCCTATTGTCCTGACCCTAACCCCCCTAGGTGTAACCCTAGCTACACTTTCCCCTAACCCTATTGTCCTGACCCTAACCCCCCTAGGTGTAACCCTAGCTACACTTTCCCCTCCTTTTTCAGTTAATATCTTTGGCTAGGAAGGTCACATAGACACAAGACAGCAACCATTGGAGTCGGACTGAGCCCCAGAACATGACTATAATCTGTGAACAATAGCACCAACTAGTGGTTGATCAAATTTTCCAGAATAATAATAATGGATAGGTTTTATATAGCACCTTTCTAGACACCCCAAGAGCTTTGACAGAAGCTCCATTATTCATTCACTCTCTAGTGGAGGTTAAACTACAACAGACATCTGAAGCAACAACATCAATCTAAACCAGCCAGAGCTGGGGATTGAACCAGCAACCCTCTGGTTACCAGACCAGTCACTCTACCAACTGAGCTACAAGTGGCCCTTTAATGTACTCAGATTGGCCTGAAATGTGCTCCTAAACAATTTCTGGGTGACTGATTTGGCCTGTGGCACTTAGTGAATTTTTAACTTTTCCCAAAGTTTAATATATTGGGAACTGAACGTTGTAGAGATTTGGGGTTTGTATCATTAGACCATGTTTGCTTGCTGTAGGACACTGGCAAAGATTGATGTACCTAACTTTTAAAAGGGTATTTGGCACTGTTACTTTCACAGAACAGATAGATATGTGTCTATGGTCCTAGGCTTGAAAACCATAGGTTCAGGGTTTGAATCCTGCCCAGTGCAAATGTTTAAAACCACATTTTCTATTAAAACTCTTCTCAAAACCAACTATTGGGACTTAAAACACACAAGCAATGAATATTTGCCATCAGAGATAGCTCAGTGGTAGGGGCACTTGGTCTGCATGCACAGGGTCATGAGTTCGAATCCAGCATGGTATTGTACTTTAAACCATGTTGGACTTTTAAAACACTTATAGACCACTACTAATGGGACTTAAGACACACGAGCAACTTACACTTACCAGCAGAGATAGCCCAGTGGTAAGGGCCTTTGGTCTGCAAACTATCAACCTGAGTTCGAATCCCACTCACTGAAAGGCTAGGGGAACCTAACGTTACACTCAGTAAACAAGATCACTACACTCAGTGTAATGCTAGGCTAATCTAACATTACCCTGACTGAAAAAACCATCACAACAAAATATTACCATTCGGTTCAGAATGGCCTGAAACGTGCTCCTAATTAGTTTCTGGAGGAAGGATTTGGCCTGTGGCACTTAGTGCAATTATCATCATCGCCGAGCCCCATCGACCACCATTCATTCCGTATCTCCGGAACGGAAGCTCGTAGAGACTTGAAACCAAGATCCGTCTGCCATAATTCAGCCCTTCTGAACACGCCAGTCTTGGTCCCAAGTCTCTACGACCTTCCGTTCAAAAGTTACACATTGAAGCCATGATTCAAGATGGCCGTTCCAAAGAAACCGAAGGTCCTACAACCAAACCGATGCAAGAAATGGGGTTTTGGACCCGTGGCCAGGGGGGGTAGAACTTGGTTTCATGTCTCTAGGACCATCCGTTCAAAAGTTACGGAGGTCGGCGACCACCCTATAAACCCCATATACCTAACCCTAGCCGCTGTGATTCTGTCTCTCCTTGCCAGACACGCAGCCCTCCTCCACCAGAGGAGTATAGTCAGGGGCAGGGCAGTAGAATGAGGAGCAACTGGATTGATGAACTGAATAAGGAGCCAGAGGAGAGCTGTGGCTAAGTTGAGCTGTTTTGGTTTGTAGAAGAAGGCCATGACTGTGTGCCCTGATGGCACCGCATTGTTAGAGAACTGTGGTGGGGATTTTTACCAGCAAAATATTCAGTCAGATAAAAATATTTTGTTTATTTTGTGCTCTAGTGGTGAGATTTGGTTAGAGCACACTGAAAACTGACGCTCAAAAATGCACCCCACCCAAAAAACGTCACCAGCCGCCACTGATATTGAACTACCAGGAAACAACCAACAGAAACCAAACCATGACAGCAGATATGATGCTTAATTCATTTTATTCATGTCGTCACTGTGAGACTCGTCTTTTCCCAATCAGACCCAATCCTAAGAGGCTCCGCTGCTCCAGAGGGACGTTTCACAGTTTAACTGCAGGACAGAGAACAGGTTCATTCACTCAGGAATCTTCGCTTCAGGGTTAAATGTTGTTCTTGTTGTTTGAGATACTCACAGGAACAGAAATAATGCACCTCCAGGTACTTGTAGGTTCCAGGGCAGGGATCTCCAAACACAGAGTTACTCGCTGTGACGAGGCAGGATCTCAAGCCGTTACAGCTGTGGATGAAGAGGGTACAGTCTGAGGATGGGTTCAGAGACGATAAACCTGAAAACATGACTCCCTTTATAATCATACAGTTTAAAAACATTACTTTTCAGCAACTATGTTGGTGGGCAATGAGCAGGAAGTGTCCTGGACCTCATAGGGAGGAATGTTTAAAGCACAGGTGTTGGAGTCCTGACGTCCATAATCAGCATAGGTCACGTGGATTACAAAAAACCACAGACCTGGAAGAGAGTTAAAGCAGGAAAGTTTATTTAGTCACTGTTTCCTATGAGTCAAAGGCAAATTAAAGTTCAACTAAAACTACAACATTCATGAAGGAGTCTCCTACAAGATTTCAAAACCTGGACCTGGAAAATGATCTGAGGTGTTTTACAGTGTAGATCAGGTTGATTCAACAGACAATTAAGGTTCTCCAAGTCAATCAAAACTACTGAGAAACCAAGAAAATAAAATTACCGTATTTGCTCGTATATAAGACCAGGTTATTTTCATTAAAAATAATTTTAAGAAGGGGGGTTGTCTTACTATCGTGCCTTAGCCCACCAGCAGGAGGCGCATGTTTTATGTTCAAATGGCAGAAGCGGCGCCAGCAGGAAGCAGCTCTTAGACCGCGAAGTGTCCCAGACGTCCACTTCACCTCAAGCTACAGATCCACTGAGGATTAAAACACCTGATGGTGAAGTCCAGCTCCAGCAGGTCTACGTCTGGGGTTTTCAGACTAGTGTGGGTACGGAGCCGACACCTTCTGTGGGACCTCGGTGATTCGGGATTACTGGACCCGCTGCAGTGTTTTCAGCGTGAGCTCTGTACAGGTGAGCGTGTCGCTCGATTCACACACACATTCTTCCTCAAGCCTGAAAAACACCTGAGAACCCAGCGCTGCCTGGAGTCCACAGACAGGACCTGGTTCTGAAGCTGCTTGTTTTACGTGTAATTACGGTACTGGCTCGACACACACACACACTCACACACACCATCTCAGTGAGAGAGAAAAAGAGAGGGAGGAGGGAGGTGAGCCCACACAGCCAGAGAGAGGAAGAGAGGAAATTGACCAGAGCTTAATTCCTGATTAATAAGCAAATATTAAAGCAGTCTGTAATGAAGGTATCATATCAATTATTTTCTCAATTTAATTAAAAATGGTTTCTTTAAAAAGTGAATATGATTATTTTTTTCTGAAGATCAGTCTTAAGTGGGGGTGGTCTTATTATCAGGGTGGTCCTGTATTCAGGTCAATACAGTAATAAAAATCCCCCCAAAACTAAAGGTTTGCTAAAGTGAGTGAAGCTGTGATCAGGTCAGAAAGGAGACTTACCACATTTTAAGGTGACCTCATTGTTTTCACATATCTGAATACGAGCTGTGAAAACAAACCAGATCAGGACCAGCTAGAGATCAGTGGGATTTAAAACAACTCCTGACACCAACCTCCTTCAGCTTCAGAGATCAGCTGTGGATGGAAGAACAGAGTCAGAGACAAAGTGTCCAGAAGAAAGGCCCTGATCTGACTGACTGGGACACCTAAAACACCTCATCTAGTTCAGTCTAGGCTCTCAGCTGCTGGTACCACTCTAGATGAGTCGTCTCTGTATCTGTTTGAACCGTGCATTAACCTATTGATTTATTTATTATATTGCAACACTTTTTGTCCCAAATGGACAAAAAGAAACGTTTCATTTTTTTTCTAGTTGTGGAGGTTAAACGGTTCAATGATGAGGAACCTGTTTATCAGAAATGTTTTAAAGGATTTATCTTCATGTTTGGTGTTGTCGACAATAATAAAGTAAATCCAACAGAAATCAGATTACTTTCATTTAAACTGGATTTAAAGTCAAAGAAAACTTTTTTCTCCAAACTCACGTTTCCTCCGATCCCGAGGATCAACAGGAAGAGAAGACCTGACGCCATCTGAGTCAAACAGAACATTATTATAAAATCAGACCTGGATCCTGAGGACCATCTAGTCCATCAGATGAACATAGTCCAGGTGAAAGTGTCCTGTTTTCTGCTGAAGCAGCAGAAGTCAGACTTTACCTTGTTGAGGAGGAATCCAAGCAGCAGCAGCAGCAGTCGCTGGGTGAAGGATTCCTAGCAGAACCAAACACACACTTTATATACCTTTAGCTGACTTGGTGGAGCTGTCAGTCACTGATGACAGCTGATAAGATAAACATCAACAAGCCCCTCCCATTCAGTCTGAGACCTGCTGGGGTTTCCTGTCAGAGTCAGTAATGGGAGTGGTCAGGGTGGGTCAGGAGGAACGGACACACCTGAAGACATTTGTCCTCAAGACTTTAGACAATATCTCACTTCACCATCTGTCTCTTTGTGTCTCCAGCCAGCAGGTTGGAGCAGACGGACCATGTAGGGTGGACAGACCTGCTGGCTTGGTCTGAGGGAACCTTTAGTCCAGTCCTCTAAACGATCACAGCATTTAGCATGGACCTCTAGCTGTTCACACAGATCTTATTCCTCTTGTTGATCACATGGAATCACTCATCTCAACATGGATCATGTGTGAATGGTGATCTATATGTTACTGGAGCAGCACATTGTCCAACATAGATCAACTTTTTTACATCCAATAGGAGGTTGATGCATCCAGTAAGCCAGTGAAGAGTTCTCAGATGTGATTTATCTTCAACTTCCTGTTCCATTCTGGCCCCAGAACTAACAAAAATACTACACTGTAATACCAGAGTAATACTAAAGTCTCTCTATCAGTAACAGGATCGTTTAGAGGACTGGACTAAAGGTTCCCTCAGACCAAGCCAGCAGGTCTGTCCACCCTACATGGTCCGTCTGCTCCAACCTGCTGGCTGGAGACACAAAGAGACAGATGGTGAAGTGAGATATTGTCTAAAGCTTTGAGGACAAATGTCTTCAGGTGAAGAACGTTGGTTGTTGAATTTTTAAGTTGATTTTAATCAACTTGTTAACTGTATGTTGGTTTTTTAACTTCTCTTTTTATTTATGGCAGGGATGGGGAACCTCTGCCAGCCCTTTAAACCGGCCTGCAGTGCAAATATTTGTCTTCATTTACTTTTTTTTTTTTTAACTTTGACAGAAAAATCTTAAAGCTGATATGTGCAGGATTTCAACAGGAGAGCATGTTTTTAAACCAACATATCACAACCCCTCCCAAAACATTCATCCCCCCGGCCGGTTTCTACAGCCCCACCTTGGCTCGTGCGCGTACAAGCGCGCCACTCTGGTTGTTTTTTGTTGTTGTTTGTCCCCGTGTCCTGTCTGGCTGTAGAGCAAACAGAAGAGATGTCTGAGTGCCAGAACAAGCCCAACAGTGTTGCTGTTCCAGGTGAGACGTTACAGCCACTGCTCCACCTGACTTATATTTAAATGTTGTAAACATTATCTTTAGTTACATTGTTTTTTGTTTGATTTGAATCCCAACAAACACAGAGATGGAAAAGAAGGGAAGGGTACAGAAAGAGGGGTGGTGGAGAAAGTTAAAGAATACAAGATGTACAAAGAATCTGCTTCTGGACCTGCAAAGAGAGAGAATAAACAATGAGAAACAGAGGGCATAAACACAACACTAATACACAGCATATGATTGTACAACAATTACAGCGTTCTTAAAATGAACACAGTAAAGTTCAATTCATGGTGTTTAGTGCCAACCACAGCCCAAGTCAATGCGTTAGGGAACAACTGAGCTTGTGTTAACACTTTGTGATCACCTGTGTGTGTGTGTATGTGCGCACTCGTGTCTATAAGGTTGTTCCATAGGATTATTCAATAATAAGTTCAGAGAGCCACAGACCCGCCCCCCAAACATGGGCGTAACCGACGCGGGGTACGCGTGGGACATGTCCCGCGCACTTCCTGCCACAGTCCCTTCTGTCCCCCACACTTTTTTCAGCCAAATAATCTGTTTATTTACAGAAACTGATTTTTCCGAGCCGTCTTTAAACGCACCTTAGGCATACACACGCTAACGCGAGTATCCAGTTGATAACCGACAGGTGCTGCTGGGCAGAAACTGCAGCAGACAGGCCTTTAGACTAGATTTTACGACTCAGAGAATCTTTCTTGAGTTGGTTGAACTTTTAGTCTGACCTCTGACCTTTAGGACTCTGTTTACAGTTTAGATTAAATAGAAAAAACTGATGAATGTGTTTCACAGTGGGAAATTGTTTTTTTTTTCTTTTAATGTTTTTGCATGTTTCCTTCATTTCCTTTGCATGATTTGGTTATTTGTATTTTTCTGAATGATTTATATTTCCTCTGTAAACTGTCATGAACCCGACTTTGGCTACAAAATGGAGGGGCGGAGTATCCAGCTGCCAAAGCACAGGTGAGACTCCTCAGCTGATTAACAACCATGGAATTGGGCTGTGGATCACGAGAGGCTTGACAGCAGAGCAACTGCCCAGAGACTCACCTTCCTCAAGAACCATCGGGTCCAGAGAGAAGCTGCACTGACCAGGAGGTGTTAGGGAATGGGTTCAGTACGGACCCCAGAGCGAACACAGACAATGGGATCCTGGAGGGAAGTGAAAACTAAGTGATTTATTTCTAGATGCTGGTGCTTCAGGTGTGGATCTTGGGAGGCCCTAGCGTCCAGAGTGGAACCGTACGCCACCCCCAGGGAACACTGAATGAACGGATGATGATGAAATGTAAAGGGTCTTACTGTGAGTGGAGGGAGGAAAGAGTCCGAACGGGGAGGGTTCCAGTCTATAGTCCTGGCAGGTGGAATAACGGAGAGTGAGGGGTGATAAGTTGGAGCCGGCGCCCGGGAGGGTGACAGGCAGGCAGACCAGGCAGACCGGGTACGGTGGATGAGAGTGACGATGGTGACCGGTCGCAGTGCAGCAGGGAAACCAGATGGAACGGAGGCTGACGGCGATCGGCAGGGGGATCCGGATGAGACGGAGACTGAGGGAGGAGTGACCGGCTGAAGATCAAGATGATGAGACTGGAATGAAGCAGGAGAACGGGAACTGAGAGGAGACCCTGGAGGAAGAAACAAACAGGATTAAACTACGGACACTGAGGAGATTGAAGTTAAAAGGCCAGAGTTACCACGGGGGAAGTGGACACAATGAACTGGCGTCTTCCTGGTGGGACGCTGATCCTTTTGAAGCCTGGCGAAGACGAGCTGGTTGCATCTGAGGGTGATTAGTGGAGCGGTCCAGCTGGTTAGGGAGGAGCCCAGGATAGGACAGGAGTGAGATTCCTGGAGCGACCAGAGCTCAGCGGACGATGATATTAATGGTGCCCAATAAGGGGTGGCCCCTGCTCGGGTGAATAAGAGACTCTGGGACAGTTTAGATGTCTGTGTAGATTTTAGAAAGAAGTCCAGTCCACCACCTGCAGTTATCATCAAAGGAGAACCAGTGGAGTGTGTTCAGCACTATACAGTGGAGGACATAATGATTAGACCCATTGCTGATTTTGTAAGTTTGTCCAATGACAAAGAAATGAAAAGTCTCAGAACAGTATCATTTTAATGGTAGGTTTATTTTAACAGTGGCAGATAGCACATCAAAAGGAACATCGAAAAAATAACTTTAAATAAAAGATAGAAACTCATTTGCATTTCATTGAGTGAAATAAGTATTTGAACCCCTACCAACCATGAACAGTTCTGGCTCCCACAGAGTGGTTAGACACTTCTACTCAATTAGTCACCCTCATTAAAGACACCTGTCTTAACTAGTCACCTGTATAAAGGACACCTGTCCACAGAATCAATCAATCAAGCAGACTCCAAACTCTCCAACATGGGAAAGACCAAAGAGCTGTCCAAGGATGTCAGAGACAAAATTGTAGACCTGCACAAGGCTGGAATGGGCTACAAAACCATTAGCAGGAAGCTGGGAGAGAAGGTGACAACTGTTGCTGCAATTGTTCGAAAATGGAAGGAGCACAAAATGACCATCGATCGACCTCGGTCTGGGGCTCCACGCAAGATCTCACCTCGTGGGGTGTCAGTGATTCTGAGAAAGGTGAGAAATCATCCTAGAACTACACGGGAGGAGTTAGTTAATGACCTCAAATCAGCTGGGACCACAGTCACCAAGAAAACCATTGGAAACACATTACACCGCAATGGATTAAAATCCTGCAGAGCTCCAAGGTCCCCCTGCTTCAGAAGGCACATGTGCAGGCCCGTCTGAAGTTTACCAATGAACACCTGAATGATTCAGAGAGTGACTGGGAGAAGGTGCTGTGGTCTGAGGAGACCAACATGGAGCTCTTTGGCATTAACTCAACTCGCTGTGTTTGGAGGAAGAAAAATGCTGCTATGACCCCCAAAACACCGTCCCCACCGTCAAGCATGGAGGTGGAAACATTTTGCTTTGGGGGTGTTTTTCTGCTAAGGGCACAGGACAACTTCACCGCATTAACGGGAAAATGGGCGGAGCCATGTATCGTCAAATCCTGAGCGACAACCTCCTTCCCTCTGCCAGGAAACTGAAAATGGGTCGTGGATGGGTGTTCCAGCACGACAATGACCCAAAACATACAGCAAAGGCAACAAAGGCGTGGCTCAAGAAGAAGCACATTAAGGTCACGGAGTGGCCTAGTCAGTCTCCGGACCTTAATCCTATAGAAAACCTATGGAGGGAGCTGAAGGTCAGAGTGCACAGAGACAGCCTCCAAACCTTAAGGATTTGGAGATGATCTGAAAGAGGAGTGGACCAAAATTCCTCCTAACATGTGCGCAAACTTGGTCATCAATTACAAGAAACGTTTGACCTCTGTGCTGCAAACAAGGGTTTTTTACTAAGTATGAAGTATTTTTTGTTAGAGGGTTCAAATACTTATTTCACTCAATGAAATGCAAATGAGTTTCTATCTTTTATTTAAAGTTATTTTTTCCATTTTCCTTTTGATGCGCTATCTGCCACTGTTAAAATAAACCTACCATTAAAATGATTCTGTTCTGAGACTTTTCATTTCTTTGTCATTGGACAAACTTACAAAATCAGCAAGGGCTCAAATCATTATTTCCTCCACTGTAAGTACCTCTGGGTGTTGTCACTGACCAGAACCTGGCATTCAGAGAAAACTCAGACAAGGTCATCAAAAAAGCAAATCAAAGGCTGAACTTCCTCCGCAAATTAAATCAATTTGGAGTGTGTAAGGAACTGATGACCATGTTCTATTGTTCTATGATTGAATCCGTCCTGACATTTGCTTTCATCACTTGGTTTGGGAACCTTTCTGAAGGAGAAAAAAACAGGATGAAACAAATAGTAAAGGTGGCCGGTAAAATTATGGGTATCAAATTACCTGATTTGGGACAGACATTCTTAAAGAGAGTCTCACAGAGAGCTAAGGTCGTCCTCCACTCCCCTCATCATCCACTGCAGGGAGAGTTTAGCTCCTCCCATCAGGACAGAGGTAGCGTCAGCCCAAAGCGAGGACCGACAGATGGAACACTCCTTTATAACTCAGGCCGTCATTCAACTAAACTTAAAACGGGATTAGGTTAGATTGTTTTAGGTCTTTTAGACTGATGGCTTTAATTTTATTTTTATTGATTTGTGATGATATTTGCTTTTAACCCGATATTTTTATTTATTTATTTAAATGTTTTTAAAAGCTTTTATTGTTTTTTGCTAATTGTGTCTGGGATTGTGTTTCATGGTCACGTGTCTGCAAGACAAATTTCCCTACGGGGACTTCTATAATAAAGTGAAGTGAAGTGAAGTTTGTTGCTACATTGTTTTATCCTGGTTTTATTATGACTTTTTTTAACCTAGTTTTTAATTTATTTTGTTTTTATCTTGTCTTATCCAGTTCTTAAGAATTGTGACAGCGGTAGAAAAAAACCCTGATTTGATCCAACCAGCATGTGTTTTTGGGTTTTGAGTAGTTGCTCCCCCTTGGTTAGGAGTCTTGGGTCTCGACCATCCGGTCACAAATGTGACTTTTTTATAGTGAAGCAGCCAGTTGATCCTGTCATGTTGTAACCTGACCTGCTGCTGATCAAAGTTACTGTGTCTTTAAAACTCAAAACTATTTAACCTCTGTTGTACCTAACCACAATTTAGATCAACGGCATTTTGTATTGGTACTCTGTATTGGCAAGTCCTCAAATGTATGTACTTACTCAAACTCAGTTGGAGCATCCCTAGCTGAAGTGAATACAGACAAAAACCACTGATAGATCAGGAGTCTGCAGGACAGATGTCTCACCTCCCACCACAGAAACCAGGAGCTGACTTAAACAGCTCCAACTGATGGTGTGGCCCCTCCCCTTCCTCCACCCTAGATAATGGATCACCTGCATCATCATAGGTCCCGTTGCCATGGGGATGCTCATTTTAAAAATGTTGTCTGTCTATTGAAGCTCTTAACAGTTAATAATCAGTTGACCGTAAAGTCATGCCACAGTTCAGTTTTGTTGCTTTTCTTTTTGCTGAGTCAGCGTGTCTGTTTGTCTGTCCGTCCCAACCTCTTTACCTCCAACTTCTCCTCCAAATACTTCGAGGAAAACGATGAAAACTTCCATTATTCCTCATGCTAATCTTGCTAACATTGCACCTACTCCACCAAACCACACCCACAAACACTCGCGCTAGAGGCACGTGACGGTACGTCCACCCTCATTGGCTGTAGCCTTGGTTAATCAAAATTAGCCCAATGAGGAGGGGGCGTGGTAAGACATCTGTCAATCATCTAACAGGGCTGTTGTTTGTTTTGCATGTAGTGAGTCTTTAAGGTTGATTTACTGAAATAAAGGAACTTTTGAAGAATATTCAGGTATGACCTGATTTAAACACATTCTGAATGAATGGATTGATTAAACGGGCTTTTAGCCAATGATGTCACTTCTTCACTTTCTGATTGTTTCTGATTGAAAGAAAGAAACAGACTCTTCATCAGCTAAATACCCATGTGGTTGTTTTGGGTGCTAACTGGATGAGTCTCAGTTACTCCCCTGCTCTTTGCTCATGAACATCAGTCAATCAGAACAGAGTTATGAGGTAATGGCTTGTGAACACTAACCAACCTATAACAGTAGCTACAAACAGATCTATTTTCCATTACTGGCCTGAAAACACTCTGATTGGACCAATGCTCTGAGCTAAACTCCTGATGTTGGTTTTCATTCATCAGACTCTGTGTCCAGGTCAGATTGTGGTAGACTGCACTTTAACTTACATCCAGCAGAGGGTGCTGTTTAATTTAGATTGGCCCAGATATTACTGAAGTAATGAGGAGATGAAGGCAGAAGAAAACAGAGAATAAATGTTGAAACAGTAAATAATAGTTGACTCTTAATATTTTTACCCTAAAATTATTTATAAAAAATCCACAAGTCAAAGGCACCCACTGGTGACATCACTCAAAGTGGGAGGAGTCTGTAGAAACAGGAAGTAGTCCTCTGACTGGTGTGATGTGATGCTGTCCTTATTTTTTCAGTAGATTCTAGTAAATAAAACTCCGGTGTTGTTTGATGGTCTAGCGTCATCGTTTTTTCATCTCTGGCTCTTGAGGCGAGCGGACACATCTCCCCTTAAACCAGTCAAACCAGTCTAACCAGTCAAACCAGTTAAACCAGTCATTAAATAACTGAGACACATAGCTGAGGCTGAGTGCTGAGAAGGAAAAGCGTTTATTTAAAAGACTGATTCATTTGAAATATAACAATCAGAATGTTTTCCTGCTGTGATGTCATCGAGGCCTGACATCCTGGAGGAAGTGACATCACCAGTGGGAAAGCTCCATGGTAACATCAGGTGTGTTTGTTTTTAGCAGCGTCTGGAGCAGATGAAGGGACGGGCGGTGTAACATTGTACATCATTGTTTCCATCAGAGCCTGGAACAGATCAGAGACACTCAGATCTCTGCTGCTGACACGTTTATGATCCAGACGTAGACGTGACGTCACTAACAACATCAAAACGGCTCCAGTTTTCATCCCTACCTCTGAAGTTGATCTCCATGCACGGCTCTCGTCCCATCCAGTTGTTGGGTTCTCCATTGTACCAGTGGTTGTAGTTATAATGGGAACCATCAGTCCACCTCCACACTCTGTCCTGGAAGAGGATGACATCATTTCTACACAGACGTCTGAAGGATGTTTGACTCGTTCTGAGGTAGATGTGTCTACAGTCAGGGCCACGCCCCACTGATGACATCACTTAAGGGAGGGGGAGTCTTTAAAAATAGGGAGCAGTCCTCTGACTGGACAACAGTCAGAGCAGTTAGATCAGGAGAGACGCTGCTGCAGATCGACTAGTCATGAGTACTGCCTCCTACTTCCTGTTCCTAGAGACTCCACCCACTTTCAATGAGGTCACCAGAGGGTGTGGTCCTTACTGTCGATAAATACCTGATGACGACCCAAACATCCATTTATCAGGAGATCATATTAAAAACAACCTGCATCTAAACCCATCCGTTTGTTAGAGTGATGATGTAAACCTGTAACCTCTCAGATCAACACGTGTTCCTGTTCTACCGGAGAACGTTTTACTCTCTGCTAAGGGACTCACCCTGATTATGTCAGTGCCTCCAACCCAGGTGTTCCTGAATGATCCAGTGCTTCTGTACACCAGGTTCCTGAGGAAGTTCAGCTCGTTGTAGCTGTGGAAGGAGGCCAGATGTCCACCGATTACACGGCAGAAGTTCTGATGAGAAATAAATCAAAAGGGGACATAATGCACCTATTTTAGAGAAACAAAACAGGATAGAAAGTGGAATGTTCAAACACAACATCACGATAGCAGGGTTATGGTGAAGGTACTAATCCTGATATCCATCTGGTGCTTTGAGACACCCTGCAGTTCACAGACAGTAAAAAAAGAACTAGCACAAAAATATTTTACAATCCTAAAATCAGTTTTCATTCAATAATGAGCCGGAGACTTTTCTAAAGAAGTCATCTTTGTCGTGTGACATGGAGACGTGATGCTCTTCATAATAAACCAGAACATTTACATCATAATGAGTAACGCTCATATTTACAGTGTAACCAGGTTACAGTTGTTTAGTTATAATTACCCAGAAGACTTTTATGTCTGACTGATTTATTTTTGTGTCACTTGAAGTTTTTGAACCCCTCTGTTTTGTTTCTTCTTCTGTGGTTTTCTATTGAAGTAGTGTGCCCCCTTTGATCCCTCCCCTTTAGTACTTCTCTCATGTTCAACCCTTCTGTTTATTTATGATTTATTACACAGATTGGTGTCTTTTAAATGTGCATTCATCATGTGATGTGAGTCTTTGAGTTGATGTATGGTCTGATTGTGTACTTTTGTGTAGAGTTTTGAGCGTGGTGTGTTTGTTGTCCTGCTGGAATAAACAGAGAAAAACGTTGCACTGTGTCACGGCTAATTATTAAAGACAATAACCAACACAACGCAGAGGAGGACCGGTTCCACCAGGATCATCAATACACCCAGCTAAAATCTATCCATAGAAATGTTCAAACACATTGATAATAATCCTAAAAGGAATGTAGGCTGAGTCGAGTCGTACCTCTGCGTTATTCCAGTCCCTGTCACTGTTGATGAACAGGAAGCATCGTTTTCCATAACGACTCCATCCAGGAGCACATCCACAGTGAGGACCTGAGAAACCAGTTAGAACAGCTGCTCCAAAAGGGGTTCACGAAACATGAAAATATCATCAAATCAAAGGTGGATAAATGAACAAGCAATCTTTTATCAGCCTGGTGATTAAAAGTCAGGTCAGTGAGCAGGTTGGTCTTCTTTCATGATATGTATCACAAAGCCTGAGTGAAAACAGAAAACTGACTTATTTAGAATGACAGTAAATATCAGACCATGAAGGAATGATTCACCTCCAGAGTGAACAAACGGCTGCGTGAGGTTGAGACGTTTTACCTGGAAGGAAGTGGCCGGAGTGGTGGTGGGAGAACCTGACACAGCGGTGATGAAACAGAGTCCATCCAGCAGGACATCGGTGGTGGTGGTGGTGAGGGTGGTGGTGGTGGGAGAACCTGACACAGCGGTGATGAAACAGAGTCCATCCAGCAGGACATCGGTGACGATGACCTACAAACATTTGTGTTGAGGAAGATAAAATATAAAAAAGGAATGTTCAATAGTAAGTGTGAGAAGACACAGATCTGCCCCCAAGACCCATAGGAGACTGAGAGGAGACCCAACCCCCCACCCACCCACCCACCC
>SSNR01000807.1:58720-92121 GCA_006937965.1 Callopanchax toddi | reverse complement strand
AACACCACACACACACACACACACACACACACACACACACACACACACACACACACACACACACACACACACACACACACAAAGCCATTTACACAAACATACCAAGACACACAGAGACGCTGTACACCCACTCACACTTCTCATACTCCCAGGTCAGGGACCAGCGCCCTGAGGGCACAACCCTTGGATGTAATGGTGGTTTCAAATGGAATTTCATATTTTTTATTCATAAACAGACGGTTAGGAATGACAAATATAAAATAATACCGGAAATATTTGACACCATATGTATAAAAAGCACCAACCTGAATGGTGCTCACAGGCCTGTGGATGAAAAACACAAAGTGTCAGAGACTCATTCTGACCGACTGGTCACTTCAGACTACAGAATTCTTTATTGTCATTATGCAGAACAACATCTGGTTGGTAGCTCTCAGCCTTCTGATCATTCATCTGTTTTACTGATCTCCATCAGACCTTTTAACCAAACTGTTTAAACCTGCCGACATTTGCTCCTGTCCTCCTTTTAAAATATTGTCTGACTAATTGATGCTTTCCTCTGTCATGAATACATCCTTTCTCTGGACTCTGGGATTTTAGGAATAAATAACTAAATTTAAATATAAACTTACCTCAGTCCCAATCCAAAGTCCACAGCCCAGGCAGAGGAGCAGAGCGAAGAGGACACCTGAATTCATCTGTAGAAATAAAAGTTCAAAAGTTATTTCATTGTTCGAAGAGACATAATCATAAAACACATAAAAAACCCTAAAATATAAAATCCTATTAAGAGGATTTGTAAAGACCTGAGTAACTGTAGTCTACTTTTTCACTGAAACACATCTGTTAAATATAATCTAGACGAGATAAAGCATCATGACGAGTCTCCAGCTTTACCTTGATGAAGACGTTCCAGTAGCAGCAGCTGGTAACTGGATGATCTAGAGATGGAAACTCAGTCTTTTATACCTTCAGGTGGTCAGCATGCGTGTCGTCTAAAGACACAGAACACAAGTTCAATATTGTCACAGAACGCGCTTTAGAAAAACAAAGATATCAACTTCTTACATTACATCGCCTGAGGCTGGTCTAAGTTGTAACTACAAAAACAGTAGAGTCAATATTGGCTCTGGTCACAACAAAAGGTTTCAAGGAATTATTATTACAGAAATTAATTGAATCTACAGACACACAATAGAAGGCCCAAGATGGAGTCCAACATATCACAGGAACCAAGATGGAGTCCACCATATCGTACGAGACCCAAGATGGAGTCCACCATATCATACAGGACCCAAGATGGAGTCCACCATATCATACAGGACCAAAGATGGAGTCCACCATATCATACAGGAACCAAGATGGAGTCCACCATACCATACAGGACCCAAGATGGAGTCCACCATATCATACAGGACACAAGATGGAGTCCACCATATCATACAGGACCCAAGACGGAGTGCACCATATCGTACAGGACCCAAGACGGAGTCCACCATATCGTACAAGATCCAAGATGGAGTCCACCATATCGTACAGAACTCAAGATGGGGTCCACCATATCGTACAGGATCCAAGATGGAGTCCACCATATCGTACAGGACCCAAGACGGAGTCCACCATATCATACAAGATCCAAGATGGAGTCCACCATATCGTACGAGACCCAAGATGGAGTCCACCATATCGTACAAGACCCAAGATGGAGTCCACCATATCGTACAAGACCCAAGATGGAGTCCACCATATCATACAGGACCCAAGATGGAGTCCACCATATCATACAGGACCCAAGATGGATTCCACCATATCGTACAGGACCCAAGACGGAGTCCACCATATCGTACAAGATCTAAGATGGAGTCCACCATATCGTACAAGATCCAAGATGGAGTCCACCATATCGTACAGAACTCAAGATGGGGTCCACCATATCGTACAGGACCCAAGATGGAGTCCACCATATCAAACAGGACCCAAGATGGAGTCCACCATATCATACAGGACCCAAGAAAATAATAATAATGCATCAGTTTTATATAGCGCTTTTCAGATCCCTCAAAGACGCTTTACAGAGTTGCATCATTCATTCACACAGTCATTCTCACCGGTGGTGGTAAACTACGACAGACGTCTGTAGCCACAGCTGCCCTGGGGCAGACTGACAGAAGAGAGGCTGCCATTCTGACCATCGGCCCTTCTGACCACCACCAACATTCACACACAGTCACACTCACATTCACACAGTAAGGTGGGTGAAGTGTCTTTGCCCAAGGACACAACGACAATCTAACCCAGCCAGAGCTGGGGATCGAACCGGTGACCCTCTGGTTACCAGACCGACCACTCTCCCAACTGAGCTACTGCCACCCCGGAAGGAGTCCCGGACGGAGTCCAAGATGGAGTCCACCATATCATACAGGACCCAAGATGGAGTCCACCATACCATACAGGACCCAAAATGGAGTCCACCATACCATACAGGACCCAAAATGGAGTCCACCATATCATACAGGACCCAAGATGGAGTCCACCATATCATACAGGACCCAAAATGGAGTCCACCATATCATACAGGACCCAAAATGGAGTCCACCATATCATACAGGACCCAAAATGGAGTCCACCATACCATACAGGACCCAAAATGGAGTCCACCATATCATACAGGACCCAAGATGGAGTCCACCATATCATACAGGATAGTAATGCACAGGTTGTCTTTTATCTTGTGGGTTACCCGTGGGGCAGATTGAGGCGGGTTTGCAGAAAATTTTCCATCCATCCATCCATCCATCCATCATCCATTCATCCCTCCATCCATCCATCATCCATCTATCCATCCATCCATCCATCCATCCTTCTATCCATCATCAATCCATCATCCATCCATCCATCTATCCATCATCAATCCATCATCCATCCATCCATCCTTCTATCCATCATCCATCCATCATCCATCCATCCCTCTGTCCATCCATCCGTCCATCCATCCACCCATCATCCATCCATCCCTCTGTCCATCCATCCTTTTATCCATCCATCCATCCTTCTATCCATCATCTGTCCATCCATTTTCCTCCACTTATCTGAGGTCGTGAGGACAACATCCTGCCAGTCTTCCCTCTCCACAGCCTCCTCGGACAGCTCCTCCAGGGATCAAGGCTCTTCCAGGTCAGCCAAGAAACATCCTTCCAGCCAATTTTTCCGTCATTGTGTGTGTATGTGTGTGCGTGCGTGCATGCATGCGTGTGTGTGTGTGTGTGTGTGTGCGTGCATGCGTGCATGTATGTGTGTATGTATGTGTGTGTGTGTGTGTGTGCGCGTGCATGTATGTGTGTGTACGTATGTGTGTGTGTGTGTGTGCATGTATGTGTGTGTGTATGTATGTGTGCATGTATGTGTGTGTGTATGTATGTGTGCATGTATGTGTGTTTGTATGTATGTGTGTGTGTATGTATTGTATGTGTGTGTGTGTGTGTGTGTGTGTGCGCGCGCATGCACGTTAGGACCATGCTGTTAGTGAGAATGACAGCGAGCTTCTACAGGCTGACAGACTCGCTTCATGACTGCTGTAGATAGACACCTGTGGCCTTATTCATAAAACTTCTAAAATAAATATACATGTTTATATTTTATTATAATATATTTTATATAAAATTTATATAAACAAAAAACAGGTTGGAAAGGGCGTCACTTTCTCTACAAACTTTATGATTTATAACAGAAAATGTGACAGAAAAATGTGGGAACTGTACAAACTTTGAGCTTTGCATGAGCAGTTTGGAGACGATCAGACTAAATGACAGCGCTTTCAGTCAATATTATAACGTGTTTTAATGAGGCGGAGCGGGGCGGGTTGTAAAAGTAGACACAGTGATTGCGGGGAGGTTTGGGCAGGTCAGAAGTTTTCAAATGTGCAGGACCAATAAAATCCCTGACCCATGCATTACTAATACAGGACCCAAGATGGGGTTCACCATACCAGACATGGGGTCCACCCCTTCACTCAGGGCTAAATATTATGGATGTTGATGTGGGTTAGACCCCAGCAAGAATGTAACTGTAAGAAGCAACAGCTAATGGGATCCATTAATAAATCAAACCCCCAATCCAGGAGAGTGGGACCAGTAGATCCCAGAAACCACCTCAGAGATCTGACTTTAGGAACAGCTGAAAACCTGCTCCGCTAGGGGGTTTCTCAGTGAATTTGTTGACACATTTGATTTTGTCTATATTTTGTTGACTGACACTTGTGATGTTTTCTATATCTGAAAGGAAATAAAGTGAAATAAATAAATCTCACTTGTGTGCTTACTAAGTAGAACCCTGGAGTTGAGTAATGAGTAGAACCAAAGTTCCAAACATTTAGAAATGTTGACATTTGAATTGAATCCTATAGGATTCATATACCAGGTCAATATGATCCATATTAGTAATAAAAGTCAAGTAAACATGTTGCGTTGTGATAAAGTGAATTTCATCATTTGGCAGTTTTAAAAGCTACAGGTGTTGCTGACCTCGGCCTTTTATCACATTCTGGTTTTCATGAGAAAAAATGACAACTAAAGCTTTCAGAATTATTATGCTAAAGTTGTTCAGAACAAAAAAAAAGACTTGACATTTGACTGTAGGATTTCTGGTTGATTTCAAACGGACTATATTTACAGCTATCAGCTACTTCCAGGGCATCCTGTCTGTTGTGATAACCTGTTTCTGAAACATTTGGACTACACAACAAAAATACACAAGTCACCTGATCTCCTCTCTGTTCATGCTTACTTTGGATAACCTGAAACCCACAGGAACTTGGGTGTGTGCAACAGTAAGATCATCTAATACCACATATCAGATATCATCAAGTCCAAACAGACGTCATAAAACAACTTCACCCTCCGTGTGGAGGAGCAGTGGTTCAGCTCTGACTCCCTCCCAGATGTACGTCCTCTGTGGACCAAAACCATTTTGGCTGCTTGTACTTGCATCTCATGATTCTGGTCATTACCCAGAGAGCTCATGACCATAGATGAGGATTGGAATGTAGATTAATCAGTAAATCAAGAGCCTCAGCTCCCTCTGGTTCAGCATCCATCACTGCAGATGCTGCCCCAATCTCTCTCCTTCCCTCTCTCATGAACAAGACCCTGAGATATCTAAAGTCCTCCACTTCAGGCAGGACCTCTCCCCCAATCCGGAGTTGGAAAGCCACCCTTTTCCAATAGAGATCCATGGTTTCAGATCTGTAGGTACTGATCATCCCAGCCGCTTCACACTCGGCTGTGAACCTCCCCAGTAAGAGCTGTAGGTCAGAGCCTGATGAAGCTAGGAGGACCACATCATCCGCAGAAAGCAGAGACGAGATTCTCCTGTCACCAAACTCAACACCCTCCACACCACGGCTGCTCCTAGAAATCCTGTCCATAAATTCTTGGAGAAGGTTCCTAATAGTCTGAGGAGTGTGATCCCCCTATAGTTGGAACACACCCTCTGGTCCCCCTTCTTAAAAATGGGAACCACCACCCCGGTCTGCCACTCCACAGGAAGTCTCCCTGATGACCACGCAATGTTGCAGAGACGTGTCAGCCACAGCAGTCCTACAACATCCATAGCTTTCAGACACCCAGGTCGGATCTCATCCACCCCCGGGACTCCGCTGCTGTGAGGGGGTGGTGTGAGACAGCCTCCTGTAGGACATGGCTCCAATGTAGCTCACTGCTATCAGCACTGACTGATGTAGTCCATGAGTCAGAAGAGCTCCACACAAACACAGCACATGTACCTATCAGGGTGTGAACTGTTGCATCACAGCTTAAAACACGTGTCTGATTTGAAGTTGATTTGTTCACTCTTGGTTCAATAAAAGAATAAAAACAGTTCCAATAATCAAAAGTCCAGTTATTTGTTTGAAATGATGGTATGTTTTATTGACTCAGTGCAGATGCACGATAAGAACAGATCCCTGACTCCTAGTGGATTTATGGGACCATGGAAAAGGAAGTGGCTAACCCTTTACAGGTTAATAAAGTCCCTCAGCTCCATCTGCTGCTTGGATCCAGAATACCACGTCTGTAACTTCTGAGTCTCTGGTCCGGTGCCCTGAAGTCTCACAAAGTCACGTATCTCAGAGGGTTAGGCTAACCCAATGTGGCTAGCTGTTATGCTAGCTCCGGAGTGTTTTTAGCTCTTGATTCCTGATTTTTCCATCTCTCCCTGCTTGAACAGCTGATTTCTTTGACTGAGTGATGAACCGCTCCAGTAGAAAGCAGTGAAGGCTGAGGAGACATTTAACGGGGAGATTTAGGGCTTTCTGAGCAGAAACTATGCTAACGGTTTTATGACAGTGATTTAAAACGGACACTAGGGGGTGCTAAAACAAGCTAAACTGCATAGTGTGCCTTTAATAACTACAAGAATCTTTCACAAAGTTTGAAATCCATGACAGGTTTTCACAGATCCTTTCAACTGAACTAAGACTGTTAGAAACTTCAATAAAGCAGCTTGTTATGGATCTGAGTGAAATATGAAGGTCAACGACCTCAGGGACCTACGTTCACTGAAATGTATATTTACAACACAATGTTTTTAACTAAAGATGTGCTATTTGGGTTATATTCTTACATTTATTTACTAATAAATAAAATGATTAAGACATCCTCATCAAAAGTGACTGTAAAAACTGAACATTTCTTAACATTTCCTAATATTTCTTAACATTTCTTAACATTTCTCAGTTGTTTTGGTCCTTCTTGTCCTTGAAGGTCTCTCCGTTCGGCTGCTTCCTCCAGCTCACTTGGATGTTTCCAGTCACTTTCTGGTCTGTCAGCTTCTGTTTGAGCTGAAACACAAAAATGATTTTGGAACCTGGAGATCCCATGAAGAAACATCTTTAGACATCTATGTTCAGGGAGCCGAGCCAGAGTGTGGAACTCGGGTTTTACTGGTTTTGACCTGTGGTCATGAGCTCTGCTTTGATCTGTCACTGAAAGAATGAGATCACGTAAAGCAGTTTTCTGCAGGAAGCTGGGATCAGTCTTAGACCAGGGTGAACCTGCTAAGGCCGTTCATCTGATGTCTCCTAAACTCCTCCCTGAGGAGGTGTTTCAGGAATGTCCTCCTGCCTGGAGACCCACGGGTAACCCCAGGACTCGCTGGAGGGATTGTGTCTCTGGTCTGAGAACATGGGGTCCCACAGGAGGAGCTAGTGGAGGAGGCCAGGGAGACGACAGTCTGAGATCTGGACCCATGGAGGACCAGAGACTCTACGTAGGAAGGCTGACACAGTGTACATCCTAAATACTCAGACCAAGTTAGGCTGGGTGGGTTTTACTGTGGAGATGTTATTAATAAAGACATAATTCTGATTGGACGGATAAACTAACCACAGCCAGGTGAAACTAATCTAGACTTTGAGTCTGATAACAGCTGATGATGCTAACACCAGGCCATCCTCCACTAGTCCTCTGATGGACGTTTCTAGAGACGCCACCTCCTTTGAGTGATGTCACCAGTGGGTGTGGTCCTAACTGTAGATAAATAACTGATAGACGCCACTTCAGAACAACATGTTATTTAAAGCTAAAAAAATATGTTCCTCAGAGTGACTGACCTCGTTCAGCAGGCCGTCTTGAACAGCTGGGTCGTTCAGATCCATGGCGGCATCTTTCACCAGCTCCACCTTCATCACTTGTCTTGTAAAAGGCACCGGGTCTTTGAACACATCACGGACATTCATCAGGGAGGAGGCTGATGACAACTACAATACGAGCTTTTGACTGATACAGCTTTTGTGGGTTTTTAATAATAAAAATAATGTATCTCCTCTATTTGTTCATTGGCTGCTGCACATGCCATTTATATATTCTTCACCAATCCTATAAGAGCGTTGGTTGGATATAAAACTCCTGGTCTGCCATTCCATCAGTTCTGTGTTTTGAGGTGACAGTAGATCAGGTGTTCTCACTGCAGTGCTGAGTCTGGTTAAACTGAACTCTGGTCCGTTCTCATTGGTCCAGCTCGCTTGGTGGGAACTCTTCTAGGATGGAGCTAAAGAACCGGGACCTGCTGGGGGAGGTGATCTGACCTTTATTCAGTTTGTGTCAAACGCCCACCTACAGCCAGGTTTGTGTTGCATTCTGGGATGTGGGAGGGTGCATCCACGTCAGTAGCTAGCAAGTAGCTCCTAGCTAGCAGCAGGGACTCATGTGGACAAGCGTCCGTTAGCTCTGAGCAGAGGACTGGAGTCATCAGCTCTGACTCATAAAAACGGCTCAGACAGAGGAGGTTAGACGTGCTGCTGCTCTGGATCAGAACATAGAACCTTCTGGTAGCCCCGCCCCCAGACCATCTGACCAATCAGCAGACTGGATGTTCTCACCTGGTTGGTAGTGATTTAAATTCTGACCAAGCTGATCTGATTCAGACCAGAGGAACCAAAACATCTGAACCCTGTTTGTTTCACTCAGCAGCCACATGTCTGAATGAGAACCAATCACTGCTTACCGTCATAACAAATGAACGCCTTCTCCACATCACACATCCAGCCTGCCCATAGTCCAGAACTTCCAAAACTGGATGCAGCACACTTCTGATTCCCACCGTAAGGCTGTCCATAGCCCCAGTAGCGAAACACGTACATGGGTCCGCCTGACCACTTCCAGGTGTCTTTGTAGAGCCCGATCCAGACCACTGGTCCTGCTGGTTTGGTTGTTCTAATCTTCTCATTCTCGGAGGCGTTTCTGGCGCTGGCCATGTCCGTGTAGTGATGTCTGCAGTAGTTTTGAGCAGTGGGCCAATCCATCAGCTGATTAACGAAGACAAAGTTCACATCCTGCCCTGAAAGCAGACCAAGACCCAACGGAATCTTAAAATCAGCACATCTAGTCTTCATGAAGTGTTTAGGATCTCATCTCCTTCAAAGCTTTGGACTCATCAGGGTGTATCCCTACATCAGCTAAATGATGTCGTATTCATATCATACCTTCTATTACGGTAACATCTTCATTTGCAGCAGTGGTTTATGGACAATGTGTGTTTATGTCAAGTTTTACTTCCCTCAGTTGAAATGTTTTAAAGCCCTACTCAGTATCCAGGTAAACAAACGAGGTTTCCTAGCTAGTTTACAGAAACACGTCTCGGTGAACTCGCCCCTCCCGTCGGGTAAAACCCATACGCCAGCCTCCTGCAGACATAGGACCACGGTTTGTAAAGGTGACAAAGCAGAGTCTAACTCCAGCCGTAGAAACGTTCCCCCAGCTTTTCCTCTTTTCACCATTTGACATTTTAATGCCAGATTAATGCCAATCCAGGCAGTGAGGAAATGCAGCAGACAGACAGCTGGATTGTCCAATGCTATCGTTCGGTCCGAACGATAGCATTGGCTGAAGTTTTTAGAGAACTGCGGGACAACTACTTTATTGATTTCTTTTGGGGTTTTTTAATCTCCACAAAATATTTATGGCTGTACTATGTTGGAACGTTGTTAAGAGGCTTTAAAAAAACGTTAAAAGCTACATTGTTTACCTGGTGCTGAGTATGGCTTTAAAATCAATTTTCTGTTTTACATTTGTGAAAACGAGTCGCCCTGACAGCACGACGGATGCATCAGAGACGCGTTGGGTTGGATGAGCTCATAGAGCCTGATTTAGAGTCAAGTAAGAATCTGGTCCTTCTTCTATTGTTGGAACGAGTTTATAGAACATTGATTTAGTTCATCTGTGGTATTATGGGCAACTCTAATATATAAACCACACACACGCACACACACACACATGCACGCACACACACACACACACACACACTGGTTCGCAGACTGAGGGGTTCAGTATCTTGCCTAAGGGCAGGGGGAGCTGGGATCAAACTAGCAACCCTATGAATGGTTGACTCCTCCTCCTGAGCCACAGCTGCTCAAATTAAAAGATCAAAGACTCTTCCATTATTTGACATACAAATAGAAACAGGTTGAAGGAGCCTAGATCAGTTCCAGTGCTCACCGGTGACGTTGGAGCAGACGGGGGAGTAGAGCCATTCACACGGAGCGTCGTTCCACGGCCCGTAGTCGTACATCTGAGTACAGTCTCCTGTGTACCAGACACTGTTCGGTTCTCCTGGCGCCCAGTTCCTATAGTACGCTCTGTTGTGTGAATAGAAAAGTCCGTCTGACAGCGACCACTTCCAGCTGATCACATCAAAGGACAGACCAATCCACGCCTGGAGAGGAAACAAGCGTTCACCATCAGAAACTCTTGTTAGACGTTTAACCCGTACCGTCTGTGGAAGAGCCTTTGGTAGTAATACACAATGCCTGGTACTTATAAGTACAGGGGTATCTACAGGGTACTTATGGGAGTGCATAAATGGTACTTATGGTACACATGTGTCTGACTCTTTAGTCTTGTGGACTAGCTGCTGATCTGCAGAAGAAGACCGTTTACTATCAATGACGTCTGGGGTTTTTGCTGTACAGTGATCCCTCCTTTATCACGGCAGGTTCTAAATATATATTTCTATAATGATTCCAGATGTTTTCAGGCTGTAAACCCTCACTACACACTTTATTCTGTAGCATTATCAAATATGCTATAACCTCTGACCCTGTGACCATCACAAAACAATAATCCATCTTCTTCCCAATAACTCGGATTATAATGACTCTTTTATTATGTTTTAACCTGAATCAACACTCCTCCAAGGTCACGGTCGTGTCGGAAGAATCCACTGGACTCTCTTTAATATTAATAATAATAAAGACTCTTTGTGTCTCTTAAATGACACTTTAATCTGTTACAAAAATGTGTTAAAATGATTAATGCACTTTCTCTTACAGCGTTGTGAATGTTGATCCAGCTTCAGTATTATTGTTACTTTGCTAAAAGGTTAATTCAGTATTATTACTTATTTCTACTTTGCTAAGGAAAATAAGTATCATTTTTAAGACTCCCTCCATTAAGGTGAACTACGACTTTAAGACCTGAGTCATGTGTTTTGTTTAAAGTCTTTTGATTGGCCCACGTCCTCTCACGACTCCTGTCAACAGTCTTCCCACTCAGGAAGTGGTCAGTTCTCTTCCAGCCTCGGAGGAGTTAAGAACTCACTGTCAACTTGTTACACAGTGTTGCATCTCGGTGCCGACCGCCCCGAGTGATGGGTAACGAGCCCCGTTATTGGTCGATGAACACTTCTTACCCCTGAGGCACAGACAACACCCGTCTGCCTCTCTCTCCACCAGAATGGGGAAGAAAGCCACCGCTCAGCTGAACCAGCCATGGATCTGCTAACGTCGTATCCACGGGACGCTCTCCTCCTGCCCCGGCGGGTCAACCACCTGTCAGGGCTCCAGATCGACCGAGGGGGAATCTTCCGCTTCCTCGTCAAACTCCACCAGCCGGACGCGATCCAGGAACGTCAACCAGTAAAAAATCCACTGTCTGGTAACATCTAGGCTACTTTGATCAAGCTAAACCTACACCTAGGCTGCTTCACCAAAGTAACTCCTCCACTTCATCCCTGGTAACTAAAACCCCTTAAGTTAACTCCCTAGTCTCAACCATTACAAGACTCAGGTTCTGAAACTCAGGAGATCAATTTTAGAACATCTTACACTTGTTGATATGTTAACCAAATTTCTACCTCAATGTTAATCTGTTTGCAAATGTTCGTCAGCTTTTCTAATAAATATTGAAAATATTTATTCTTGACTCAGCTTCCATTCGTCAAACAAGGTACGTATAATAACTCCCTGCAATTAATGAGCCTAGATATTCCAGCTTTAATCACATACAGTTGTTGAAACCCGGTGTCCAGAGCCTCTCGAGTAAACCCTAGGTAAAACTGGATAAACTAGAAAAGATGCTTTTCCTGCGAAAAAGCAAAGTTGTAATGCTGAAAGCTGAAAAGATTGCTTAAACATGTTTAAAAAGCTTAAAAAACTGATTAAAAGCTTAATCTAAGCTGAACTGTGTAAATACAGTTCAATCAGTATAAGATAATTTAGCTGAAACAAAAGTTTAAAACCTCTGAAAAAAATCTAAAAACCTGAACTAAAGCTCAACTGAAGAATATAAAGACATTTTAAGGGTCAAACACAGATAGAGCTGAAGGATCATAAAATTAGGGACTTCTGCTGAAAGAGAAGATGATTCTTTAAAAACCATAATACCTATGGCCTTAAGTAGCATATCTGCTGAAAAAGGACAAAAATCCCAACATTTTGATGTATAACTTGTCTAAATAGGACAAACGGTGTGAGAGTAGGAACATTTTGTTCAGAAAGGTGCTCAAATGCAGTCAAAATCCATTACACACTGAGAGAAGCATAAACCAATCAGCCTGGCCAATCAGAAAGCACCAATTTAGCTGAGTCATGCTTAGGTGACATGCAATTTAACTATGTCTACCTCACACTGCTGTGTTTCAAATGGATGTACCACTGTCCAAACAACTAGCTGCCATTCAAAAATGACAAGACATAAATAAAAAATTTAAACTTTGTGGGTGACAGGACACTTTCGAGGTGTTCTGTCTAAATTTCTGTGTGTCTACGTTAAAATTTGAGGGAGATATGACGATGGAAAAACAGGGTTAAAATCGGTTGAAATTTGTGGAAGGAGTTAAGTGCCAAAAAAGGGGCGGAAAAAAAAGAAGAACAATAAAAAGATTAAAGAGAAACAGCAAAACAATAGTTGGAATGCTTACTCAGCATTCCAACTAATTAGCAGAAGGTGAGTAATAAAACGTGAGGTTTTATACCACTACAACTCACTTTTCTCAGACAGACATGAACAAAAAGAAATTTGTTCTTAATCTGTTTTGCCTGGTTAAATAAAGGTATTATTAGTTTGAATGCTGAGTAAGCATTCAAACTAATGTTTTCCTGTTTCTCTTTAATCTTTTTCTTATTTTTTTCCGCCCCTTTTTGGCACTCAACTCCTTCCACAAATTTCAGCCAATTTCAGCCATTCATATATCAAAACGTTCAGCTCATTAAGGACATTCCGGGAATGACTTTTCTTATTGATATCTTTAATATTTTTTGAAATATTCAGCTTTTTGTCGAAATTTTCAGCCCTTTGGAATACATTGAAATCTTTCAAATTTTTCAAATAATTCAACCCTTTTTCCAAGTTTAACTACTTCAGCATACTTCAACCTAGAAACTTCATTCACCTTTTAAAAGACTCACAAGACATTCAACTATTCCCGAATGATTCAGCTTGTTGATATCTTTAACCGTTCTTGAGATATGACGAGTTAAACTTGAGGAATGTTTCAGAAGTCAGACAAAAAAAATCGTCAAAAATATAATGAAAAAGATGGGGGCCAGAACCCAGATTTTGTGCCAACTAGGTCGATTTGTGAGAGAACCGTAAGTCACACAGAGATTAGAGTTACATTTTCTGAAAGCTAACAAAAATCCCTAATCAGAGAGGTATAATTCATACATGTGCTGTGAAAACTGTGGGAGCAGGACAACTTTGTTCGGACGTGGATCAAAAATCTCAAACCTGTCTCCCACTCTAGTGATGTCATCACCGCCCTCTAACTCTCAGCACATTTTGGATTAGGAGAAACTTTTTCTTTCAAATGCTCACTACAGTCACTCAGTTTGAAGAACATCAACAAATTATACATTAAAATGTTGGGATTTTTGTCTAGTTTCAGAATATCTGGTTGTTTGGGTCATAGGTAGTATGGCTCGTTCATAAATCACCTCAAGGTCTGGAGAAATCCTCCTTTTATGGGCCGATTCCCCATATTAATCGACCTATTTGGTCTGTCTTTGAACTTTCACTGAACCCTGACTTCCATCGTCATATCTCCCTCAAATTTGAACGTAGACAGACAGAAATTTAGACAGAACATCTCTAAAGTGTCCTGTCACCCACAAAGTTTAAATTTTTTATTTATGTCTTGTCATTTTTGAATAGCAGCTAGTTGTTCGGACAGTGGTACTTCAATTTTAAACACAGCGGTGTCAGGTAGACATAGTTAAATAGCATATCACCTAAGTATGACTCAGCTAAATAGCCTCTGTGCACGCATCAGTTCCGTGTTTGGCGTGAGGATGGTACGAGACTTCCGGTCTCCGTGCTAACGATGGGAGGTGGGAATGTGATCTTGTTGATGCTGTACACAACGGCACACAGCAGTGGTGGTTAGACCTGCTGTCAGTATGTTGTTGAAACGCACATTTTGTCAGTGTACATGTCATGTTTGGGACATGAACACATAAAAGCTTGACATAGAAGGCCACGCACAAAAAAATAAGAAAGATTTACAAAAAAAGAAAGATTTACAAGCTCCCGAAAGGAAACTAGCAAACACAGTACGGACTTCCAGCGGCTACCGGAAGTTTACATCCATCCTGACCTTCTACCGGAAATTGCGTCACGTAGCTGCGTGCACAAAGCCCATTGGTGCTTTCTGATTGGCCAGGCTTATCGCTGGGCAAAGACAAAGTCCAGGCTGATTGGTTTATGATTCTCTCAGTGTGTAATGGATTTTGACTGCATTTGAGCACCTTTCCAAACAAAATGTTCCTACTCTCACAGCGTTTGTCCTATTTAGACAAGTTATACATCAAAATGTTGGGATTTTTGTCCTTTTTCAGCAGATATGCTACTTAAGGCCATAGGTATTACGGTTTTTAAAGAATCATCTTCTCTTTCAGCAGAAGTCCCTGATTTTATGATCCTTCAGCTGGATCTGTGTTTGACCCTTAAAATGTCTTTATACTCTTCAGTTGAGCTTTAGTTCAGGTTTTTAGATTTTTTTCAGAGGTTTTAAACTTTTGTTTCAGCTCAATTTAACCTTTTTAAGCTATTTTAAACTGATAAAATAAAAAAATTAAGATATTTTAAGCCCTTGAACTCAAATTAAACTACTTTCTTCTTCTTAAACCTGTAACTTTCATCAGCTGGTCACACTTTTACTGCATGTGAGCACCTTTTTGAACAAAATGTCCCTACGCTCACATCGTTTGTCCAATTTAGACAAGTCATATATCAAAACATTGGGATTTTTGTCCTCTTTCAACAGAACTTCTTGATTTTCTGACTCCTTAAGGTGTTTCTGTGTTTGACCTACATTCATTAAACTGTCTTTAAACTCTTTAGCCTAGCTTAAGTTCAGCTTTTTAGATATTTTTAGAGGTTTTAACAATTTATTTAAGCTAAATTCAACATATTTCAGCTAATTCAAAGAAGTACAATACAAAATTAAGATATTTTAAGGCTTTCAACTCAAATTAAACTACTTTCAACCTCCTTATATTTTAACTAATATTCTACCATTCTGCTTGACCTTAAAGTCTTTCTTACACTGTACTGTTTAGCTAATCTTCTAATATTTCTTCTACTATATTTTTACCTTTTCTGCTGGTGTAAACTTTTTTGCAAGTTATTGCCTTTTGCTTTTTTTTTTTTTTTTTTGCTAACCATTTGAGTGTTTAAGCAATATTTTCATCTAAATTGCACTTTTTATACAAATGTCTACACCTAAATTACAACAAATCAGGTATTTTAAACTATTTAACTCCTTTACCTTCTCTAAATTTCAAATATTTAAGATATTTCTGCTATTGTTGGCACCTCAACTTAAATTCAGCTTCAGATTAACTCTTTCACTAAATTATTTAAAACTTTTCATCTGAAACTTCAACTTTGTAAAAATAGATTCTGCTTTTTATGATGTTTTAACTTAATTTCAGCTAAAGTTCTTCTTCATTACATCAGGTTTCAGCCAGTTTTAACTGTTTTAATTGTCTTATACTGATTTTACTTATTGTATCTTAAGACTTTTACTTCCTCTATGTCTTTTGTTTCTGCGGGGGTTCCTCAAGGTTCTGTACTTGGCCCTCTTCTTTTTATTGTGTATCTGCTTCCCCTTGGGGCCATCTTCAGGAAATACAATCTCATGTTTCATTGTTACGCTGATGATACTCAGCTTTATGTTTCCACCTCTCCGTCTGCTCTTCTTCCACCAGCTGCGCTCATTGACTGTTTGACTGAACTCAGGTCTTGGTTCTCTAAGAACTTCCTCAAACTGAACCCTAAGAAAACTGAGGTTCTCCTCATGGGGACAAAATCTGTCCTGGGGAAGACTGGCAGCTTCTCCTTAACCTGTGAGAATCCCTCCG
This sequence comes from Callopanchax toddi, assembly GCA_006937965.1. NCBI lineage: Eukaryota > Metazoa > Chordata > Actinopteri > Cyprinodontiformes > Nothobranchiidae > Callopanchax > Callopanchax toddi. Next base: position 75,989 of record SSNR01000807.1, on the reverse strand, counting down.
TTTCCTGTTGGGCTCAGGTTCAGAGCCTTGGTGTTCTGTTGGACAGCATGCTGTCTTTTCAGGCTCATATTAACTCAATCACCCGATCAGCCTTTTTCCATCTCCGTAATATAAACCGTCTCCGTCCCTCTCTCTGAACATGCTGCAGCTGTCTTAGTAAACAGTCTGGTCACATCACCACTGGACTACTGTAGTTCTCTTCTCGTCGGACTACCACAGAAATCTCTACATAAACTTCAGTTAGTTCAGAACGCTGCTGCTCGTATGGTCACGAGAACACCTGTTACTGATCACATGACTCCTGTTCTTCAGCAGCTTTATTGGCTGCCGATAAAATTTAGGATAATTTATAAACTGCTTCTCCTCACATCCAAGGCTCTGCATGACCTCACTCCTTCCTACATCTCCCAACTCATCCGTGTTTCTGTACCTTCTCGATCCCTCCGCTCCTCAGTGTCTCTAAATCTGCACATTCCTCCAGCTAGACTCACCACAATGGGAAAACCAGCCTTCAGCAGATCTGCCCATCGCTCTGGAACTCTCTCCCAGCTGACCTTAGAAACATCACTTCTCTCTCACTTTTTAAATCTAGGCTGAAAACACATCTATTTAAAGTCGCCTACTCTGTGTGAGATTTATGGAGGTCTTTTACTGATTGTTTTTAACTGATGGTCTTATTCTTTTACTGTGCGTTTCTATGTTCGATGTTTTTAACTCGTTAGTTTTATTGTTTTATTGTCAACTTGTATTGTGCGGTGACCTTGAGTGACAGAAAGGCACCTGAAATAAAATTTATTATTATTATTATTTACTGTATTTACACAGTTCAGCTTAGATTAAGCTTTTAATCAGTTTTTTTTTTTTTAGCTTTTTTCACATGTTTAAGCAATCTTTTCAGCTAAATTACACTTTTTCAGCAAATGTGTACAATAATTTCAACAATTCAGGTATTTTCAACACATTTTTTCAAGTTTAACAACTTTAAGCTACATTAAACTTCAACAAATCTAAATTTTCAGCAAATATTTAAAGTTTAGCTAAATTTCCACTCATTTCAGCTTCTTTCAGCTGATTTTGGACAATTTCAGCTGTCTCATTCAGCTTTCAGCATTCAAACTTTGCATTTTTGCAAGAAATGCATCATTTCTAGTTATTATTATTATCTTTACACCTTTCTCTCGTTTAAACACCAGACCGTCAGAACAGAGGAAATCTACTCTCTACCTGCAGCTCCTTGGACAGTGGTCACACTTTACTCTTCTCTCCCTTTGTGTTTCTCCTGCAGCTCCTGTCTCGTCTAACCTGAACAACTTCCTCATTCCTTCTGGATAAATACTTTTTTATTATATGGATCTGTTTTGCTGGTTTTCTCAAAACTTTGGATATAATTTTTTCCACTTTCAAAACAGATCGGGGGTCTCCGACTCAGCTGACAGGGACTCTGGAGGACTGCTCTTTTGGACTAATGAGGATCAGGTCTACGCTCACTGGCGTCTGTGGGGGTTTGATTCACCTGAAAATAACGGAGCTGCAGGTGATTGGCAGCAGGTGTCCTGTGCTTCTGGAGGGGCTGATTTGTGCTTTGAACACTGAAACGCTCACGGTGAAGGAGTTGTTTTGGAGGACTGGCTGCAAACAAACTGTGCAGAGGAGCAAATTACAATTGAGGTGTCTGACTGCACAGATCAGTGGAGATGGCCATGATTCAGCTGTTTGGAGGGCTGAAGCCAGCAGAACGAACAGTAATGAACAATAAGGCAGTGGAGAAAACATGGCTACTGCCTGACAAACAACTTCTAATCTTATCTGTGCCCTTGAACAACCCCACGCTACAGAATGAATGGAGCGACTGCTCTGACCCTCCCTCCTTCTACGCTCTCCTCCTACTGGATGGAGCAGGACGTGCAGCTGCGTCAGCGCTGAAGTCTGCGCCTGATGGCAGAGTTCCTGGTCCCGCCCACCTACCCTGATGTGTTATTAACTGTTGAATGTCAGAGTTTGTTCTGTATGCAGGTTTTTTGTATCTGTCTCAGCCATGTCTTTGAGGCATGGTGAAGGGAGCTACCTTTTCTCTTCCTCATCCTTCCCTGTTGTCAGCCCTTTTCTTATTTGCCTAAAGGGGGCGCCACACAAGTGGCAGCGTGTCCACAAGTACAGTCTGACCTGTCTGTGTGTCTAATCCTGTAAGGTTGTACTGAGGGTGAATTTCCCCTCTGAGGGATCAATAAAGGTCATCTCAATCTAAATCATTTCATTGATGTAATGATCGTGTCTGATGGACACCGTGTGTTTCATCGTGGTAAAAGCCCTCAGCTGCTGCGGAGCAGCACCATGATCACCTGCTGAGAGCTGCTCTGCTTCTCATCTCCCACTGCGCTGCTCTCATAGAGGAAGGGAGCATGATAAGGTGTGACTCACCCAGCGGCTCGTTGGTGGTCCAGTGCATTCTCCAGAGAGGAGTCAGGACGCGCTGCACTCCGCTACACTCAGCAACCGTGCTGCATGGAGATCAACTGACAACGGTCAGGACCCAGAACACAGTAAAAAGAAAACCATGCACAGTAGCACTAAAAAATCCATGAAACTGTGAGGCTGCAAATGGTGAACCACAGAAGAGTGAGGGACCAGTGTAATTATTTTCTAATTAAAGTTAAGGAATGCTCCAGACGCTCAGCCAGGACAACGTGTTCATAACCTGAACAGCAGCTCTATGTGGACGGGTACCTACACAGGTAGGAATGCATACAAATTCATCATTTAATAAAACTGTGTTCAGAAGACAAAAATTATACTTTAAAATAAAACAAAGACTTTACGTCTTTTGTGGAGCCCATTCTCCTGACGTCCGCCATCCTGTTCAGGATGGTCACAACGTCCAGGCTGTCCACTGTCACCAGATCCGTGAAAGTCTCTCTGCAGTAGGTCTGAGCATCAGTCCAGTTCTTCAGGTCATAGATGAAGTGATACTGACGGACGGTGAGGGAGGAGAGGACACACAGAGCTGCAGAGACAGGTGATTAGAACATAATCCCACAGAACGACTTTCAGCTTCTCTGAAATCTGATGTTATGGCAGCAAAACACACAGATGAAGCATCATTTAACGTAGTATTAGCCTCAGTTTTCTATGGTGTCTTCAGTTGGGTGAATGTAGGTCTATAGGGTGAGATCCACTTGCCTGATGCAGCGATGATGTGGAGAAGAACTTTCTCCATCCTCATACGAAACTTCTCCTTTAATTTCTGACTTTGGATTTTAGGTGTTGGAGTTTCAGCACAAACATGCAAAACGTTTGACTTCAGGCGTTTGCATTTTAGACGGATGTGTATTCGGGCAAATCTGGTCATATCACAACTAATCAAACAGGTTTTAACTCACAAATGACTCATTTGACTCCAGAGGCGTCACCGGCTGACCCGACCTCAGGACACAGGTTCAGCAGATTCAGCAGAAACAGCGTCTCTACTCATCACGAACAGCTTTATTTCAGATACAGTCAGTTCTCATGTTTCAACACCACATGAGAGGTTTGAATGTTAAATATTTATAAAGAGGTAGATCCCAGAGACCCTGAGATTTGATTGGCTCCCTCATCCCACAGAACTCCATTCCCTCTGGGTTTCCTGAGGACTGTTTTAAAGACACACCTGAGCCCAGAACTAAACGGTTACCAAAGTTCTGGAGAAGTTGTGATGTCATCAGGATGTTCACCCGTGTTATGGAGACGTGTTCCTTTGTTCCAGCGTTGTTAACAGGTTGAACGGATCTCCTGCCTGGTTCACCGGTGGTGGAACATCAGGATGACTTTTCAGACTCAGACTACGTTCACACTGCAGCCAAATGCGCTTCAAATCTGATTTTTTTTCCCTCATGCGACCCATATCTGATGTTTCTAAGACCATCTAAACGGCACAGATCCGATTTTTTTCAAATCCGACCCAGGTTACTTTCATATGTGGTCCTGAATCAGATACGTATCTGATGCTTTTGAAAGCGACTCCAGTCTGAACGGACATGTCGCATTGAATCCGTCTCCTACGTGACTGACAGGAGACAGACCACTAATCTGAGCCGACAGAGGGAAACGCTCCAACGCGTAGAGCTGATACTGGAGACGGAGGCAGTCGGTGGACAGAAAGTCAGGTTTTGGACTTGATTAGTAATATGTTACGTGAACTTAGTGCTGTGGCGTGGACTTGCGTTTCTGGGGCGTGCTGTGGCGGTCCTGTGTGATGAGTGATCTGACGGACTAAAATGGTTTTTAATCAAAATAACAGCGCGACGTGGCGCAGCGCTGATGTCTCCGGTGTCTTTCAGCCTTAAAGAGATATCGTCATCGGGCTGTGTTCAAGTCAAAGCCATTTTACTTCCGTAAACAGAGCGCGTTATGTGTGATGTCTTGTCATCGTCTGCGCACGCGGGCCGCTTTGGGGCCGTGATTCGTTCACACTGGATACTGTTCGCTGTCGCATTTCAGTTGAAGTGTGAACAGCCAGACAAAAATAACGGATTTGATTAAAAAATCAGAATTGAGCATTAAGACCTGCAGTGTGAGTGTAACCTAAGATTCCTGAAGATTAGTCATTGATCTGCAGCAGCGTCTCTCCTAGCATGACATTGAGCTTGTTCAAGATGAACTGCGCCTCGCCTGGAGAACAGACGAGAGCAGGCGGACGCAGCAGGGGGCGCGGCCAAAAGTCTGCTTTTAAGTCGGACAGATTTTCTTGAATGTAGCTCGTAGTGATGATATGTCTGAAGATATCACGTTAATGTCCGTAATAGCAGATTACTTTCCTTTTTTTTTTCCAATATCTTTATTTGAAGTTCAAAGTATTTCAAAACAAATTCAAGACTGAACAATCTAAAGTATCAACACTAAAGTAAACTAAACTAGAAAAGATGCATTTCTTGCAAAAATGCAAAGTTTGAATGCATTAATGCTGAATGAGACAGCTGAAATTGCCGATAATCAGCTGAATGAAGCTTAATTGAGCTGAAATTTAGCTAAACTTTAAATATTTGCTGAAAATTTAGATTTGTAGAAGTTTAATGTAACTTAAAGTTGTTAAACTTGAACAAATTTGTTTAAAATACCTGAATGGTTGAAATTATTGTACACATTTGCTGAAAAAGTGTAATTTTGAAAAGATTGCTTAAACATGTGAAAAAAGCTAAAAAAAGATGATTAAAAGCTTAAACTAAGCAGAACTGTGTGTAAATACAGTTAAATCAGTATAAGACAATTAAAACAGTTAAAACTGGCTGAAACCTGATGTAATGAAGAAGAACTTTAGCTGAAATTAAGTTAAAATGTCATAAAAAGCAGAATCCTTTTTAAAAAGTTGAAGTTTCAGATGAAAAGTTTTAAATAATTTAATGAAAGAGTTAATCTGAAGCTGAATTTAAGTTCAGGTGCCAACGATAGCAGAAATATCTTAAATATTTGAAATTTAGAGAAGGTAAAGGAGTTAAATTGAGTTAAACATATGGGCAGAAACTTGTGTCATCAGAAACTGAATTTGAATTTGTTAGATTTGAATTTGTATTGCTCGGATTGAATCTGAATTGTTCAACTTGAATAAATGCTTTGAAAAAATGAATCTGAATTACTAATTTGAAATTCAATTTATTTGTTTGGAAAAGACTTTCACTAAATTGAAACTGAATTTAATGTTTTGAAACTGACTTCATTTGCTTTGAAACTGCATTTAATTCAAGTGAAAATTCAGTTTCAGTAGTTTCTGTTTCAGTTCCCACCGTTCAGATTCAGTTTTACAATTCAATTTCAAAACTTAAATTCACTTTTCTGTGCCACACATCCGGGTCCTGAGAAAACTCCAGCTCAATCGAGTGCAGATAGAATACTAAACTGATTTTCACGCGGTTTTTTTTTTTTTTTTTTGCTTGCAAACATGAAACATTTAGCTATAATACAGGACAGATAGTTTTGCCTATTTCATATTTATTGTTGGCTTTGTAGTAGGGCTGTCAAAATTAGCGCGTTAACGCAAAGCCCCCGTTAACGGCGTTATTTATTTTAACGCGCAGGCTTCCGTAGTTTTGCTTTGTGGACGTATGAACACACAGGTCTAGCGACGCATGCAGCTGCTGCAGAGAGCCCTCCTCCCCATCGGAGAAACTAGAAAGTTTTCAGCGGAGACGCCACAGTCCTACATCCTGTAAACTTTCAACAGCATCGCCAGTGACGGCCTGGCAACCGGGAGAACCGGGAGATCTCCTGGTCTCCTCGCCGCTAAACCTGACCCGCTCCGTGATTACACTGACGATCAGGGCGTTTCTAAACAAACAATCCGTCATGGCTGATCGAGCGTCTGCAGGCCCGGCGCCAGTGGGAGAGGGAGGAGGGGGCGTTTGACACAGATTGGGGGGGCGGCCGGTCGGTGTTTGACCGGGGGGGGATTGTCACCGAGCCGCGCGCTTCCATCGGTCCGCGGCGCGCGCCCGCCTGTCCCGCACAACTGAGTGCTCCTCGCGTACTGAGGCGGTTTTGACTTTCCATACTCCTCTACCGTGGAGCGCAGCGGGACTACAGAGCTGCTCATAACGCACCTGGCAACTGGGTTCGGACCTGATCTTTCAAGCTGATCAATAATCATTTTATTCCGCATTTCTGATCCAAATGAACCACGGACCAGTACTTATTTAATTATGATCCATCCTCTACCTTCATTCGTGGCTGATGAGCTCAGTCTCCTCAGAAGGAGATCTTTCCTCCACCTCGACTGCAGGCTGGAATCCGAACACCGGTACAGAGTAGAGGAGCTGATAATCCGGTTTTTCAGAACCATGAACAGAACATCACTCTCTCTGATAAACCGATGAGGAATGAGTAACTCCGACTCTTTCATCTCTGTTTGTCAGTAATGGTTCCACCTTCTCACGCTCCAAAAACGTACAACAACATACAGCAAGATGCTAGCTGCTAAAGCTCCAACTTTACCGAGCGTCCGTGATGAGTTCAAGACGACTTGTAACAACCAAATGTGTATTAAATTGTTAAATTGTTTATTAAAATTGTGGTGATTCTGTTTAAAAGCTGGACGTGTTGTATTGATTGCGACCACTAGGTGGCGCGTCCGTGTTGTTGTTGTTCTGAAGTTAGAGAGCTAGTAAAACCCGCTGGACCAGAACTGCATCGTCTCAGTCTCTCCTTGTAACTTATATGGACATATAAGTAACCCACAGCCACACTACAACAAGATAAGAGCATTGAAGTCACAACATGGTGTCAGAAGTTCGGCTGCCGAGTGAACTACGACGGTGTGAGTAGCAAGCTAAAAACAAGATTAGCCCACGGCTAACTGCTGCTAACAGGAGCGAGCATGGAGCAGTTCAAACCACCATCACCACTAATACTCACCGGCAATTTGTCTGAGGCATGGCGCAGATGGGAACAGAGGTTTCATCTTTACATGACAGCCACAGGTGCGTCTGAGAAGGATGAAGAGGTTAAAATAGCCATTCTTCTTCACACTATCGGCGAGGAGGCCCTAGAAGTGTACAATACGCTCACCATTACCCCGGCCGGAGATGCACTTACGGTGGAGGATGTTCTAAAAGCATTTAAAACCTACTGTAGCCCACAGAAAAATGTTGTTTTTGAACGCCATCAATTTTGGTCTCATCCGATGTCACCAGGAATTTCAGTGGACAGATATGTCACTGAACTGCGTCAAAAAAGCAAAGACTGTGAGTTTGCGCAAAATGTGGATGATATGATCAGAGATAAGCTGGTGTTCAGCATAAATGACACACGTCTGAAAGAGAGACTACTTCGTGACAAAGAGCTCACCCTGAACAAGGCTATTGAAACCTGCAGGTCTGCAGAGGTGGCCAAGTCACAGATCCAAGCAATGCAGTCGACTCCTGTGGTCCAAGACGCTATAGTGGATGTGTTAAAAAAAGGTCCCAGATACACTGGACAAAATAAAAACAAAATCAGCAATAAGCAAACAGTTTGCACAAAATGTGGAAATAAACACGAGCCAAGGCAATGTCCAGCATATGGAGCAACGTGTCACAAATGTGGAAAAAATAACCACTTTTCAAAGGTATGTAGAACAAACACTGAAAAAGACAAAACCTATAAGAAAGCAAAGACTGTGAACAACATAGAGGCTGATATGGACACTCTGTATATAGGAACAGTGTGCAGTGACAAGAGTAAGGCGAAGAGTTGGAACGAAATAGTAACAGTAGAAAATGTGCCTATCACTTTCAAACTTGACACAGGCGCAGATGCTAATGTGCTTCCTATGCACATATACCACAAACTACCAGGTTCCATTCAACTACAGCCCACAAAGACTGTGCTAGTAGCTTTCGGTGGTGCACGTATACATGCAGATGGTATTGTATCTTTAAAATGTAACACTACCAAAGGCAGCGCGATGCTCGACTTTCTCGTGTCCAGCCAGGCAGACAAAGCGATCCTGGGAGGACAAGCCTGTGAAGAGCTGCAGCTGGTGAAGAGAGTCGACTCAGTCACAGCAAAGTCACTAAAGCTGAGCAAACCACCAGCCACCAAAGAAGAACTGGTAGAGAGATTCTCTGAGGTGTTCACAGGTGTAGGTGAGTTTCCTGGGGTTCACCACATACACATTGACCCGACAGCTACACCTGTCATTCACGCATGCAGAAACGTGCCTGTTTCCATACTGGATCAACTTAAAAAGACACTAAAAAACTTACAGGAAGGAGGCATAATAACTCCTGTCACTGAGCCCACAGATTGGGTGAACAGTCTCGTCGCTACACAGAAGAAAAATGGCACACTAAGGGTGTGTTTGGACCCTTGTGACCTGAACCATGCAATCAAACGCCAGCACTACTCCATTCCCACACATGAGGATGTCCGCAGCAGGCTAGCAGGAAAATCCATCTTCACCATTTTGGACGAAAAGGATGGATACTGGCAGATTAAGCTGAATGAGTCATCTTCAAAACTATGCACCTTCAATAGACCATGGGGCCGGTATCGCTTCCTCCGGCTTCCGTTTGGGATTAAATCAGCCAGCGAAGTGTTCCAGCAAAAGAACTGTGAAACATTTGGTGACATCCCTGGTGTATTCATTATAGCAGATGATATGATCATCGCAGCAGAATCAGAACGTGAACATGACGAGATTTTGCTGAAAGTCATGGAGAGAGCAAAAGCAGCAAATGTGAAGTTTAATAAGGACAAGATCCAATTCAAAGTGGACACTGTGAGGTATATGGGGCACATCATCACAGCAGGAGGTCAGCAAGCTGATGATACAAAGATCAAAGCCATAGTTGACATGTCCACCCCAGAGGACAAACAAGGTCTCCAACGCTTACTGGGAATGACAAAGTTCTTAGCACAGTACATACCAAACGAGGCATCACTAACTGCACCTCTAAGACAACTACTCAAGAAGGACACTGTTTGGCAGTGGCAAACACACCACAGTGAGGCGCTGCAGAAACTCAAAACTGCCCTCACACAAGCACCAGTTCTGAGATTCTACGATCACAAGAAGGCACTAGTGCTACAAGCAGATTCCTCAAAAGATGGACTGGGAGCATGCCTGCTTCAAGATGGTCACCCTGTATGTTACGCATCACGGGCACTCACGGACACTGAAAAGAGGTATGCACAAATAGAGAAAGAGTTGCTTGCCATTGTGTTTGCCGCCAAAAGGTTCCACCAATATGTTTATGGGAGACCAGTGACCGTACAGTCCGATCACAAGCCTCTTGAGGTAATCATGTGCAAACCGCTCTGCAAAGCACCAGCAAGGCTGCAAGGGATGCTCCTTCAGTTACAGAGGTATGACCTCACTGTTACATACACACCTGGAAAACACATGTACATTGCTGATGCTCTTTCACGAGCCACAATAGACAGTGAGCAGGACAGTGCTGAGTATCCTTGTGAAGAGAGAGTTGTGTATGCTTTAGAGGCCACAGACACCTTGAGTGAGGACACACTCAATCAGCTGAAAGCGGCAGCTGCAGCAGACAGTGTGCTACAAGCGTTGCGTGAAAAGCACATGAACGGTTGGCCCACCAAAAGGAAAAATTTGGATAGAGCACTTCATAGCTACTGGCCAATGCGACATAATATCAGCATTCATAAGGACATTGTCATGGTCGGAGACAAGATTATTATACCACAAAACTTCAGAAATGTAATCTTAGAAAAGTTGCATCTTGCTCATCAGGGAGTACAGCGCACTAAAGCAAAAGCACGTAAAGTTCTGTATTGGCCTGGAATGGGACATGATATTCAGACCATGGTTGAGAAATGTGCACAGTGCCAACTAATGCAACCAAGACACCAGGTGGAGCCACTTGTCCCACATTTGATCCCAGAGCTACCGTGGATGAAGATTGGAGCAGACATTTTTGAGCTACACGGTCAGTCATATCTGTTATTAGTGGACTACCTGACAAAGTATCCTGAAGTGCTGAATCTTCCTGACAAGACAGCATGCACAGTAATACAAAAGATGAAGTCAGTTTTTGCGAGACATGGGATTCCAAAGGAAATAGTGAGTGATCATGTCCCATTTGCCAGTTATGAGATGAAATCATTTGCAACAGCATGGGAAATAAAGCTCACTTTCTCCAGTCCAGGTTTTCCATCCTCAAATGGAATGGCTGAACGAGCCATAAAAACTGTCAAACATGCACTGAAGAAAGCATTACAGACTGGCACAGACCCACATCTAGTGTTCCTGTCCCTGAGAAACACTCCAGTCACAGGACTTGACATGTCATCTGCACAAATGTTGATGGGAAGAGTCCTGCGCAGCACACTGCCATGTTCTAGTGCTGTGCTGAAGCAATCAACCCCGCATGGCATCCCCAACAAAATAAGAGACATCCAGTACCATCAGAAGCAATATTTCGACGTACGTGCAAAACCACTACCTGTGTTGTCCCCAGGTAACACAGTGCACATGCAGACACAGCACGGCTGGGAGCCAGCGGTTGTTGTCCACCAGAGAGAAGAACCACGCTCCTACAGCGTCCAAACCCCTGCAGGAAGGATGCTCAGGAGAAACAGGAGACATCTGAGGAAAATACACCCTAGTTTGTTCAGAGACACTCCCACTGATGATCAATCTGACTTGGAAGAACAATCTCCTGCTGAACCATCAACAGAACCAGCTGTTACTCCTCCTGCTTCTGTGGACAATAGGCCTACATGTTACACACGCAGTGGCCGGGCAGTCAGACGCCCCGTCAGATACAGGGATGATTAAATGGACACATTCAGTTATGAGTTCTTATTGCATGTGGTTATTGATGTTTATTATAGTTTAAAAAAAAAGGAACTGTAAAGATTGATAAGAAAATGTTCCGTTTGACATATTCTTGAATGTCTAAACTGTTTACATCATAAATACTAACAGAGCACAAATAGGAGGTCGTGAGATGAAGTGTTGAAATTGTGTTTTGCATGTTGTTATTTAAGATAAGCTGTTTCATGCTTACACACCAAAATTATGGATCAAGCGGTGACTCTTCTGGAGAAGAGCGATGTGGTGATTCTGTTTAAAAGCTGGACATGTTGTATTGATTGCGACCACTAGGTGGCGCGTCCGTGTTGTTGTTGTTCTGAAGTTGGAGAGCTAGTAAAAACTCGCTGGACCAGAACTGCATCGTCTCAGTCTCTCCTTATAACTAATATGGACATATAAGTAACCCACAGCCACACTACAACAAGATATGAGCATTGAAGCCACAACAGTCCTCGCATGAGCGACCAAGCTCTTTCCAACTCCTTCAATAATATTTAAATTATTGTCTTCTAATACCAATTTGAAGAATTATCTCAGCTTTCAGAGGTGAGGTGTTGCGTAACGTGCTGCAGCATCAGTAACAGACTCTCTGAAGCTGCAGGAGGAGACGTAGCTGCGTGAGTCAGCGGGACTCGCTGCCTGACCTCACCTCCAGGACCAACTATAAATGATGAGGTCCGTTCAGGGGACGGCGAGTCCTGGCTGTGCAATGAATTCGCGGTGGTGCCTCAGATTTCTGTGCGCCTAGTGACCTCTGGTTTGGGAACTATAGTTTGACTGGTATGATCAGCGCTAAAAGGTGAATATTAAAATTTACCAACTTCCTTTCCTTTGGAAAAATGGGTCAAAAGAAGGACTTGACAGGCTCAGAAAAGTCAAAAATAGTGAGATATCTTGCAGAGGGATGCAGTACACTTAAAACCGCAAAGCTTCTGAAGCGTGATCATTGAACAATCAAGCGTTTCATTCAAAATAGTCAACAGGGTCGCAAGAAGCGTGTGGAAAAACCAAGGCGCAAAATAACTGCCCATGAACTGAGAAGAGTCAAGCGTGCAGCTGCCAAGATGCCACTTGCCACCAGTTTGACCATATTTCAGAGCTGCAACATCACTGGAGTGCCCAAAAGCACAAGGTGTGCAATACTCAGAGACATGGCCAAGGTAAGAAAGGCTGAAAGACGACCACCACTGAACAAGACACACAAGCTGAAACGTCAGGACTGGGCCAGGAAATATCTCAAGACTGAGTTTTCTGAGGTTTTATGGACTGATGAAATGAGAGTGAGTCTTGATGGGCCAGATGGATGGGCCCGTGGCTGGATTGGTAAAGGGCAGAGAGCTCCAGTCCGACTCAGACGCCAGCAAGGTGGAGGTGGAGTACTGGTTTGGGCTGGTATCATCAAAGATGAGCTTGTGGGGCCTTTTCGGGTTGAGGATGGAGTCAAGCTCAACTCCCAGTCCTACTGCCAGTTTCTGGAAGACACCTTCTTCAAGCAGTGGTGCAGGAAGAAGTCTGCATCCTTCAAGAAAAACATGATTTTCATGCAGGACAATGCTCCATCACACGCGTCCAAGTACTCCACAGCGTGGCTGGCGAGAAAGGGTATAAAAGAAGGAAAACTAATGACATGGCCTCCTTGTTCACCTGATCTGAACCCCATTGAGAACCTGTGGTCCATCATCAAATGTGAGATTTACAAAGAGGGAAAACAGTACACCTCTCTGAACAGTGTCTGGGAGGCTGTGGTTGCTGCTGCACGCAATGTTGATGGTGAACAGATCAAAACACTGACAGAATCCATGGATGGCAGGCTTTTGAGTGTCCTTGCAAAGAAAGGTGGCTATATTGGTCACTGATTTGTTTTTGTTTTGTTTTTGAATGTCAGAAATGTATATTTCTGAATGTGGAGATGTTACATTGGTTTCACTGGTAAAAATAAATCATTGAAATGGGTATATATTTGTTTTTGTTAAGTTGCCTAATAATTATGCACACCTGATATAGGGTGTTGATGTCATTAGACCACACCCCTTCTCATTACAGAGATGCACATCACCTGATATGCTTAATTGGTAGTAGGCTTTGAGCCTATACAGCTTGGAGTAAGACAACATGCATAAAGAGGATGATGTGGTCAAAATACTCATTTGCCTAATAATTCTGCACNGACCAGTACTTATTTAATTATGATCCATCGTCCTACCTTCATTCGTGGCTGATGAGCTCAATCTCCTCAGAAGGAGATCTTTCCTCTCCACCTCGACTGCAGGCTGGAATCCGAACACCGGTACAGAGTAGAGGAGCTGATAATACGGTTTGTCAGAACCATGAACAGAACACTCACTCTCTCTGATAAACCGATGAGGAATGAGTAACTCCGACTCTTTCATCTCTGTTTTTCAGTAATGGTTCCACCTTCTCACGCTCCAAAAACGTACAACAACATACAGCAAGATGCTAGCTGCTAAAGCTCCAACTTTACCGAGCGTCCGTGATGAGTTCAAGACGACTTGTAACAACCAAATGTGTATTAAATTGTTAAATTGTTTATTAAAATGTTCATATTTTTCATTTTGTATGGATACAAATTTAAATAAAAATGTTAGAACTAGTTGAACATGTTTCTATGATTAATAGAATTTTACAAAATTTTCAGGGGGCGATGTAGTTCATTTAGGGGGGCGACGGGCCTGAGCGTCTGTCCTTCTGAAAGCTGAAAAAACGCAGCAAAGCTGAGTCACAAAGACCCCCCTCCTCTCAGTGTGTCAGACCTGACCCCCCTTCCTTCCCCCTCGCCGGCCCGCAAGCGTCACAGAGGAGAGCAGAAAAGGAGAGACCTAAAAAGAACTAACAACCAATTTCATAAAGTTTAAAGTTGTAACTGTAAGTAACAAGCAAAAAAACAGCGTGAAAATCAGTTTAGTATTTAGTGAGTTATGATTTAATAAACGCCCTGAAGCTTCATTGCTCTGACAGAGAGATTACACTGTGGAGCTGGGCGATCGGTCAGGAGGACGCAGTTCTTTATACGCTGATCGGTCTATCTGCACTCGATTGAGCTGGAGTTTTCTCAGGACCCGGATGTGTGGCACAGAAAAGTGAATTTAAGTTTTGAAATTGAATTGTAAAACTGAATCTGAACGGTGGGAACTGAAACAGAAACTACTGAAACTGAATTTTCACTTGAATTAAATGCAGTTTCAAAGCAAATGAAGTCAGTTTCAAAACATTAAATTCAGTTTCAATTTAGTGAAAGTCTTTTCCAAACAAATAAATTGAATTTCAAATTAGTAATTCAGATTCATTTTTTCAAAGCATTTATTCAAGTTGAACAATTCAGATTCAATCCGAGCAATACAAATTCAAATATAACTAATTCAAATTCAGTTTCTGATGACACAAGTTTCTGCCCATAATAATAGTTCAAAATACCTGATTTGTTGAAATTTAGGTGTAGAAATTTGTATAAAAAGTGCAATTTAGATGAAAAGATTGCTTAAACACTCAAATGGTTAGCAAAAGAAGAAAATAGCAAAAGGCAATAACTTGCAAAAAAGTTTACACGAGCAGAAAAGGTAAAAATATAGTAGAAGAAATATTACAAGATTAGCTAAACAGTACAGTGTAAGAAAGACTTTAAGGTCAAGCAGAATGGTAGAATATTAGTTAAAATATAATGAGGTTGAAAGTAGTTTAATTTGAGTTGAAAGCCTTAAAATATCTTAATTTTGTATTGTACTTCTTTGAATTAGCTGAAATATGTTGAATTTAGCTTAAATAAATTGTTAAAACCTCTAAAAATATCTAACAAGCTGAACTTAAGTGAGGCTAAAGAGTTTAAAGACAGTTTAATGAATGTAGGTCAAACACAGAAACACCTTAAGGAGTCAGAAAATCAAGAAGTTCTGTTGAAAGGGCAAAAATCTCAACGTTTTGATATATAACTTGTCTAAATCGGACAAACGGTGTGAGCGTAGGGACATTTTTTTTAAAAGGTGCTCACATGCAGTAAAAGTGTGACCAGCTGATGAAAATTACAGGTTTAAGAAGAAGAAAGTAGTTTAATTTAAGTTCAAGGGCTTAAAATATCTAAAAAAAATTTTATTTAAACAGTTTAAAATAGCTAAAAAGGTTAAATTTAGCTGAAACAAAAGTTTAAAACCTCTGAAAAAAATCTAAAAACCTGAACTAAAGCTCAACTGAAGAGTATAAAGACATTTTAAGGGTCAAACACAGATCCAGCTGAAGGATCATAAAATCAGGGACTTCTGCTGAAAGAGAAGATGATTCTTTAAAAACCGTAATATCTATGGCCTTAAGTAGCATATCTGCTGAAAAAGGACAAAAATCCCAACATTTTGATGTATAACTTGTCTAAATAGGACAAACGATGTGAGAGTAGGAACATTTTGTTTGGAAAGGTGCTCAAATACAGTCAAAATCCATTACACACTGAGAAAAGCATAAACCAATCAGCCTGGACTTTGTCTTTGCCCAGCGATAAGCCTGGCCAATCAGAAAGCACCAATTTAGCTGAGTCATTCTTAGGTGACATGCAATTTAACTATGTCTACCTGAGACCGCTGTGTTTAAAATTGAAGTACCACTGTCCGAACAACTAGCTGCTATTCAAAAATGACAAGATATAAATAAAAAATTTAAACTGTGTGGGTGACAGGACACTTTAGAGGTGTTCTGTCTAAATTTCTGTGTGTGTACGTTAAAATTTGAGGGAGATATGACGATGGAAAAACAGGGTTCAGTGAAAGTTCAAAGACAGACAGATGAGGTCGATTAACATGAGAAATCGGCACAAAAAGGGAGGATTTCTGCTGGCCTTGAGGTGATTTATGAACGAGCCATACTACCTATGGCCCAAACAACCAGATATTCTGAAACTAGACAAAAATCCCAACATTTTAATGTATAATTTGTTGATGTTCTTCAAACTGAGTGAGAGTAGTTACAGTTTGAAATTTTTTGTTCCTCCAAAATCCCAAAGCCCTGACTGTTAGAGTGAGGTGATGACATCACTAGAGTGGGAGACAGGTTTGAGATTTTTGATTCACGTCCAAACAAAGTTGTCCTGCTCCCACAGTTTTCACAGCACATGTATAAATTATACATTTCTGATTAGGGATTTTTGTTAGCTTTCAGAAAATGTAACTCTCATGTCTGTGTGACTTACGGTTCTCTCACAAATCGACCTAGTTGGCACAAAATCCGGGTTCTGGCCCCTATCTTTTTCATTATATTTTTGACAGTTTTTTGGTCTGACTTCTGAAACGTTCCTCGAGTTTAACTCGTCATATCTCAGGAACGGTTAAAGATATCAACAAGCTGAATCATTCGGGAATAGTTGAATGTCTTGTGAGTCTTTTAAAAGTTGAATGAAGTTTCTAGGTTGAAGTATGCTGAAGTAGTTAAACTTTAAAAAAGAGTTGAATTATTTGAAAAATTTGAAGGATTTCAATGTATTCCAAAGGGCTGAAAATTTCGACAAAAAGCTGAATATTTCAAAAAATATTAAAGATATCAATAAGAAAAGTCATTCCCGGAATGTCCTTAATGAGCTGAACGTTTTGATATATGAATGGCTGAAATCGGCTGAAATTTGTGGAAGGAGTTGAGTGCCAAAAAGGGGCGGAAAAAAATAAGAAAAAGATTAAAGAGAAACAGGAAAACATTAGTTTGAATGCTTACTCAGCATTCAAACCAATAATAGACATATATCCAGATAGATCATATCAGTCAAAGAAAATAAACAAGATGATGCTCTATACTAAATGATATGATTATAACAATCAGACAGTACTTTTATTAGAACTTTATAGAAAATGGAACCAGTCCCTACTGAAAACTCTGAAACAATCACATTTCTCACTGTGGCCTTTATAGTTGACATCATCAACGTGGCATGTATTTACAATATATATATATATATATATATATATATATATATATATATATATATAT
>SSNR01000807.1:44609-58710 GCA_006937965.1 Callopanchax toddi | reverse complement strand
ATGTGAGAGTAGGAACATTTTGTTTGGAAAGGTGCTCAAATACAGTCAAAATCCATTACACACTGAGAAAAGCATAAACCAATCAGCCTGGACTTTGTCTTTGCCCAGCGATAAGCCTGGCCAATCAGAAAGCACCAATTTAGCTGAGTCATTCTTAGGTGACATGCAATTTAACTATGTCTACCTGAGACCGCTGTGTTTAAAATTGAAGTACCACTGTCCGAACAACTAGCTGCTATTCAAAAATGACAAGATATAAATAAAAAATTTAAACTGTGTGGGTGACAGGACACTTTAGAGGTGTTCTGTCTAAATTTCTGTGTGTGTACGTTAAAATTTGAGGGAGATATGACGATGGAAAAACAGGGTTCAGTGAAAGTTCAAAGACAGACAGATGAGGTCGATTAACATGAGAAATCGGCACAAAAAGGGAGGATTTCTGCTGGCCTTGAGGTGATTTATGAACGAGCCATACTACCTATGGCCCAAACAACCAGATATTCTGAAACTAGACAAAAATCCCAACATTTTAATGTATAATTTGTTGATGTTCTTCAAACTGAGTGAGAGTAGTTACAGTTTGAAATTTTTTGTTCCTCCAAAATCCCAAAGCCCTGACTGTTAGAGTGAGGTGATGACATCACTAGAGTGGGAGACAGGTTTGAGATTTTTGATTCACGTCCAAACAAAGTTGTCCTGCTCCCACAGTTTTCACAGCACATGTATAAATTATACATTTCTGATTAGGGATTTTTGTTAGCTTTCAGAAAATGTAACTCTCATGTCTGTGTGACTTACGGTTCTCTCACAAATCGACCTAGTTGGCACAAAATCCGGGTTCTGGCCCCTATCTTTTTCATTATATTTTTGACAGTTTTTTGGTCTGACTTCTGAAACGTTCCTCGAGTTTAACTCGTCATATCTCAGGAACGGTTAAAGATATCAACAAGCTGAATCATTCGGGAATAGTTGAATGTCTTGTGAGTCTTTTAAAAGTTGAATGAAGTTTCTAGGTTGAAGTATGCTGAAGTAGTTAAACTTTAAAAAAGAGTTGAATTATTTGAAAAATTTGAAGGATTTCAATGTATTCCAAAGGGCTGAAAATTTCGACAAAAAGCTGAATATTTCAAAAAATATTAAAGATATCAATAAGAAAAGTCATTCCCGGAATGTCCTTAATGAGCTGAACGTTTTGATATATGAATGGCTGAAATCGGCTGAAATTTGTGGAAGGAGTTGAGTGCCAAAAAGGGGCGGAAAAAAATAAGAAAAAGATTAAAGAGAAACAGGAAAACATTAGTTTGAATGCTTACTCAGCATTCAAACCAATAATAGACATATATCCAGATAGATCATATCAGTCAAAGAAAATAAACAAGATGATGCTCTATACTAAATGATATGATTATAACAATCAGACAGTACTTTTATTAGAACTTTATAGAAAATGGAACCAGTCCCTACTGAAAACTCTGAAACAATCACATTTCTCACTGTGGCCTTTATAGTTGACATCATCAACGTGGCATGTATTTACAATATATATATATATATATATATATATATATATATATATATATATATATATATATATATATATATATGGTAACATTTCGCATTCTGCCACAGGATGTTTCGATCAAAACGTGAACCAATCAGATCTGAGATCAGGTGAGAGCCAGGCGTTTCCCGTCATGCCTTCGGTTTTGCAGCCGGTGGAGAGCAACTGCAGCGCCTTGCTCCAAAATCTGCGTCCGCCTTGATCTCACGAGGTTATCGTTGACTACGTAGGCATGACGTCAGAGCAAGTCGGCGTCAAGTCGGACAGAAATCTAACCGGCATGCACTGGGCGCCGATCACCGGTGATCAAATCTGCGCAGAACTGGCTCATCTCGAACGCACCTATCGATCCAGAGAACAAATTCCTGTTTCTAGAGACTCTGCCTACTTTGAGTGATGTCACCGGTGGGTGTGGTCGTGACTGTAGATGTATAACTGATAGATACCGCTCTAGAACATCCCTTTAAGGTTCTGATGATCGACTCTCTAACGACTGACGTTTACCATGAAACATCAAATCATCAGGAAGCAACAACATTAAACAGCTGATTGTGCATTTCAGAATAAAAGTCTGAACATCCATCAGGATCAGCAGCGCAACATTATAGGAAATCTACATGCTCTAGGTCTACATCATCATCTAGTCTCTAAACCACAGCTTTGATTGAAATACAATAAATAAAGTGAACAGAAACAAAGTTTAATCAGACTTTTATTCAACCGTCAGCCCAAAACGACAGGAGCAGTGAGAACTCAGAACGTTTTATTAAACCATCAAAGTAACTACACCACATCAAAGAGTTCATCAAATGTCAGAAATACAGTTTAATCATCCACACCAAGAAAACAGTACGGGACATTTTATTCATTAAATACAGGTTTCAGTCAGGTCACCATGAAGTAACAACTCTATTAATATTAGGACAAATGATGTCATTCCTACTGGGTTCAAAGGAAAACAGCTGGACGTCTTTGGTTCCTGAAGACGGTTCTCCTCTGATCCGATGAGCTTTAGTTCTAACTGGAACCAGGAGAGTCCAGCGGACAGACTGGAACTACTGAATCACCCTGCTCCCTCCCCCCTGGATCTCCCTCCTCCCCCCTGGATCCTCCTCCTCCCTGGATCCTCCTCCCCCCTTGATCCCCCTCCCACCTGGACCCTCCCCCCTGATGTGGTTAGGCTCTGTGTTGTGGTGGACTGGTCACACTGTGAGTTGTTTTCATCAGGAAGGTGTGGATTAGACTGAAACTGACTGGGGATCAGGTTCAGAGCTGCCTTTTAGGAGTTGGAAGGTGAACCCTGAGGCCTCACCTGTTTAGACACATTAGTCATATTATTTTTATTTAGGTTATTTATAGATTCCAGTTAGAATGAACAAAGCTCCTTGGATGAGAAGCGAAACCTAAGAAGTCCAGTCGCCTTTATTAGAACCTGACTGTGAACGTTCACCAGCTGATAATGTTTACCACCTTGTTCCAACATGTTCATTAGAACGTTTTGACTTTGGTTGTTTTACCTTTTAGGTCATTTCAGTGGATGCTTCATTTAGAAATGAGGACTAAAGGCAGTGGCGGCTGGTGAAATTTTTTTTGGGTGGGGCGCATTTTTGCTAGTCAGTTTTCAGATGCGCAAAAAAAAATCACATCTCACCACTAGAGCAGGAATGATGCAAAATATTTTCATCTGACTGAATATTTTGCTGGTAAAAATTCCTAGTACCACCAGTTCTCTAGAAATGTGGAGCTGTTAGGTCTAATTCTACACATCAAACAGTAAAGAAATCATAAAGTCTTCATGAGGAGACCTTAGAATAATATCAATATAATCAGATACAAATAAAAATAAAAACAACCACAATGTGGTCACAACAGAAGTTGTAAGAGTTTCAAGGAAAAAACAACCTGGCAAAGTCAAAAACATTACTTAATATTCACAATTATCTTTCTACTGACACCACAAACAAATAAATCCACCTCTAACTAATACAGTCAGATAATTAATGTTACAATTCAGACAACAACCACTAACCAAGCAAGTCATGACAATCAGCTCCACTACTGAAGTGAATTAACAACAAAATAAAGTCAAATCCACTGATATGTCCCATCAAACCCAGTCAGACCAAACTTCCTTAAAACGCCATAATAATTTAATGAAAAATAGAGAAAACGCATGAAAAACGGGCTAAACTACATAAACCAACGTATTCAATCAGCAGTACCTGTATTTCTCTAACATTCGGCAGACACCTCAACAAACACATATCGCTATTTAAGGTATAAATTCACTCATCAGGACTTAGCACTGCTAGCCGCGGCTAGCTCCGCCTATGGGGTTTTTGAATGGGAAAATCCATGACAGACACATAGTCATTAAGAAAAGAAACAAACAAACGAAGTCACTCACCATTGAGTTGATGAAATCAGGACAAATGGAATCATTCAGCTTGTTTTCACAAGCAGGAAAGAAGGATTCTTTGAATAAAAATCCATTTTCTACCCTCCATTAAAAAGAGAGCAAGAACTTCCGGTTCCGGTCTGAGCAACACTCCAGTCTCCTACTGTTGTGCGCATGTCACACAGGGACGCTGAAGACCTGCGTCCCGAGCGATCTCCTATTTTTTGCACTCAGTGCGCATGCGTCAGGGGCAAAAAACAATGCACTATGTTGGGACGGCGTCCCGTCCAGACATGAGCAGTAGAACCCAGAGAAACACGACCTATCGGTCCATTAAAAAATAGTAAGAAAACCTTTCTAAACTACACCTAAATGCAGATTATACACAGCACTTATTGTATATATAATGGATGGCTCGTTTAGTTTTATTTTTATGTTAGTTTTTTATATTTTGTGATCCTATTTCTCTTCTTCTTCCTCTTGGGACTGGTGGGGCGGCGCCCGAGCGCCCCCTATGGACGGGCCGCCACTGACTAAAGGAACTCTAAACAGTTAAATATAGACTCCTTTATGCTACCAGGTGAAGTCTCACTGACATATTTCATCTCATTCTCATGAGTAGCCTGGTCCAAGAAGGCAGCGTGAAAACACTACAAAGAGTTTTACACAGACACACAATACAGCAAACGCACAATATCCAGAAAAGAAAAGAAAAGTACCAAAGTAAACCAGATTCAGTGAGTGAAGCAGCTACACGCTCCCAGAGAGACGTTTCACCGTCCTTTAATTCACCTAACGAGAGGAGGTTTGATGTTTTTGCAGGTTATGACATCATAAAAAGCTCTTTTAGTTCTAGGTCTGGGGATGGACATTTGGAGAGCAGCACTAGAGCGAGTCAGACCAAGGAGGGACATCTAGTGAGTGAATCTGGGAGCATACAGAGAGGGTAAAGAACTTCTCTAGAACTAAACCAGTCTGTTATGAATCAGAGTCAAACATGAACCCACTCACCTTCCTCGAGTTGTTTCCCTAAACAGAGTCACTTTTCTGTGTCCAATCAACTAGATCTGTCCTTAACGTTTAGCCCCGCCTCCTCATCAGTGACTCCTGGATTCAGTTTTTAGAACTGAAACTTTTTTTACTGTGAAAAATCATTCAACCAAACCTGTGCTCAAAATAAAAACCCTACATTTAGTTTATAGTTGTAGATTCAGAGGGTTCTGGGTTTATATCATATTACGTCTGTTATAATTAACAATCATTAATAAACAGGATTCTGGGTCTCATTTTGGATCCTCCTGGTCCTGGGTGAAGATCCGTCCGTCTGCCTGCTTCCTCCAGCTCACTCTGATGGTTCCAGTCACTTCCTGGTCGGTCAGCTTCTGTTCCAGCTGGAACACAAAACCACTCACTGAAAACTGGGAGAGCTTTTCATCAGGATTTAAAATGTTTAGATGTTTGAGTGATGTCATGCACTGGTGACATCACTCAAAGTGAGTGGAGTCTCTGGAAACTGGTAGTGGTCCTGGATACTCAGATCAGGAGAGACGCTGCTGCTGATTGGTGAAAATCTGTGGTCAATTTTCAGGTTTTTAAAACAAACATTCTGCCTCTCTATAACCTGTTTGTAAACCTCTAGCAGACGGATTCTGAACGTCCCCCTAAGGCTGGGCCTGGCCCCCCTTACAGAGGAGGCTCAGTTCAGACCCTTGTATCAGAATCTTGTTCTGATTGATTCACATCACGGCTGTAGGTGGAGGTAGGAATGTAGGCGGACCAGTAAACTGAGAGCTTTGCCTTTCGACTCGTAACCTCGTTATGAAGACGACGCCCCGCCCAGCTGGAGACGGGTTAAGACTCTTTGTTAGTAAACTGACAAAAACAAAATGGCCACCAGTAGTAGTGATAGTCAACAACATTTGGAATTATTGGCACACAATTTTGAGTCCCATTTTTAGTCAATTCTACTGATATGCCCCACCGCCCAGTCAGTAGGGTTAGTAACCAGTAACCAGGTCCTGGCCCAAAATCCACTTTATGATCCAGAAACTTGAACCTGATTTACCTGGTTCAGCAAGTCTTCCTGAACAGCAGGGTCACCCAGATCCAGATCCGAGGTCTTCATTAGCGTCACACTAACCACTGTCTGTGTAAAGGGCACCGGGTCTGTGGAGACATCAACGTCTGATCAGCTGCATGGTTCTGTTGACAACAACTTTACAGTAAAAACATAGAAGCATCCTAAATGAGTTCCCTTTGTTACACCAGTGTGATCCTGGTCCTGGAGGGTCCCTCTCCTCTACAGCACCTGGAGGACCTGCTGGGAGGTGACTGGACCATCGGACCCAACAGGCAGGATAGTTGAGTCTAATCAGGCCCCACTGGTCACACCTGGTCAGGTCTCAGGTGTACCTTCTCTAAACACTCCGAACATCAGAGACAGGGATTTATGGAGGTTTCAAAATGATTTACATCTTTATATTAGAGCGATGCAAAGATTGTGGAAGGTCAAATGAATGATTCAAAGAAAAGCAGGTCAAAATAGAGAGGTGAGTGGGAGGAGCTTTCAGCCAATAATAATAATTTATAATACTGTGTATTATATACTACATATTAATAAAAACTAAACCTGCACATGAGGGGTTCTCTAAGTCCTATAATGATAACTCCTCTCTGCTTATTTACTGGCCCACTTTGGGTATTTTAGTACTGTTTTTTAATGTGTTTGTTTTTAATGTGTTTTTACTTTCTTGTCTGGACAAAGTGTTGTTCTGTTAGTGAGTACAGAACAAATACTGTGAGGATCCTGAGAGCAGTGAACGATTTACTGCTAAGACATCAACATGATTACTCTGTGACTCATTTCTCACCATCATAGCAGATGAAGGCCTTCTTCTGGTCACACGTAACGTCCACCCACAGACCAGAGTCTCCAAAGTCTTCTGCTGTGCAGTTCTGCGTCCCACCAGAGGGTACAGATTCCCAGTAACTGAACATGTATAAGGGTCCGTTAGACCACTTCCAGGTGTTTTTGTAGAGACCGATCCAGACATTCAGTCCAGATGGAATCAGCTTCTGTATCTCATCGTTCTCCGACATGTTTCTCACGCTGGCCAGGTCTGTGTGGTGTTTTCTGCAGTAGCTCTGAGCATCGGTCCACTTCAACGACTGACTGTTCAACACAAAGGTCACATTGTCCTCTGACAGCAGACCAACGAGAGACGAGAGAAGACAAAACACAGAATGAGACGAAATCAGGTTGAATCAAAGGAAGGAGCTGCTAAACTGGTGAAGACAACCTCGGAACAAAGAAACCAGTAGAAAACACGTCTCATCGACTTGACCTGCTTCAACAGAGTGGTACTAGTAATAGTAGGGTTAGTAGTACTAGTAGTAGTAGGGTTAGTGGTACTAGTAATAGTAGGGTTAGTAGTACTAGTAATAGTAGGGTTAGTAGTACTAGTAGTAGTAGGTTTAGTAGAACTAGTAATAGTAGGGTTAGTAGTACTAGTAGTAGTAGGTTTAGTAGTACTAGTAATAGTAGGGTTAGTAGTACTAGTAGTAGTAGGGTTAGTGGTACTAGTAATAGTAGGGTTAGTAGTACTAGTAATAGTAGGGTTAGTAGTACTAGTAGTAGTAGGTTTAGTAGTAGTAGTAATAGTAGGGTTAGTAGTACTAGTAGTAGTAGGTTTAGTAGTACTAGTAATAGTAGGGTTAGTAGTACTAGTAGTAGTAGGGTTAGTAGTACTAGTAATAGTAAGTTTAGTAGTACTAGTAATAGTAGGGTTAGTAGTACTAGTAGTAGTAGGGTTAGTAGTACTAGTAATAGTAGGTTTAGTAGTACTAGTAATAGTAGGGTTAGTAGTACTAGTAATAGTAGGGTTAGTAGTACTAGTAGTAGTAGGTTTAGTAGTAGGGTTAGTAGTACTAGTAGTAGTAGGGTTAGTAGTACTAGTAATAGTAGGGTTAGTAGTACTAGTAATATTAGGTTTAGTAGTACTAGTAGTAGTAGGGTAAGTGGTACTAGTAGTAGTAGAGTTAGAAGTACTAGTAGTAGTAGGGTTAGTAGTACTAGTAGTAGTAGGGTTAGTAGTACTAGTAGTAGTAGGGTAAGTGGTACTAGTAATAGTAGGGTTAGTAGTACTAGTAGTAGTAGGGTTAGTGGTACTAGTAATAGTAGGGTTAGTAGTACTAGTAGTAGTAGGTTTAGTAGTACTAGTAGTAGTAGGGTTAGTAGTACTAGTAGTAGTAGGGTTAGTAGTACTAGTAATAGTAGGGTTAGTAGCACTAGTAGTAGTAGGGTTAGTGGTACTAGTAATAGTAGGGTTAGTAGTACTAGTAATAGTAGGGTTAGTAGTACTAGTAGTAGTAGGGTTAGTAGTACTAGTAATAGTAGGGTTAGTAGTACTAGTAGTAGTAGGTTTAGTAGTACTAGTAATAGTAGGGTTAGTAGTACTAGTAGTAGTAGGTTTAGTAGTACTAGTAATAGTAGGTTTAGTAGTACTAGTAATAGTAGGGTTAGTAGTACTAGTAGTAGTAGGGTTAGTAGTACTAGTAATAGTAGGGTTAGTAGTACTAGTAGTAGTAGGTTTAGTAGTACTAGGTTTAGTAGGGTTAGTAGTACTAGTAGTAGTAGGGTTAGTAGTACTAGTAATAGTAGGGTTAGTAGTACTAGTAATAGTAGGGTTAGTAGTACTAGGTTTAGTAGTAGGGTTAGTAGTACTAGTAGTAGTAGGGTTAGTAGTACTAGTAATAGTAGGGTTAGTAGTACTAGTAATAGTAGGGTTAGTAGTACTAGTAGTAGTAGGTTTAGTAGTACTAGTTATATTAGGTTTAGTAGTACTAGTAGTAGTAGGGTAAGTGGTACTAGTAGTAGTAGAGTTAGAAGTACTAGTAGTAGTAGGGTTAGTAGTACTAGTAGTAGTAGGGTTAGTAGTACTAGTAGTAGTAGGGTAAGTGGTACTAGTAATAGTAGGGTTAGTAGTACTAGTAGTAGTAGGGTTAGTGGTACTAGTAATAGTAGGGTTAGTAGTACTAGTAATAGTAGGGTTAGTAGTACTAGTAGTAGTAGGTTTAGTAGTACTAGTAATAGTAGGTTTAGTAGTACTAGTAGTAGTAGGTTTAGTAGTACTAGTAATAGTAGGGTTAGTAGTACTAGTAGTAGTAGGGTTAGTGGTACTAGTAATAGTAGGGTTAGTAGTACTAGTAATAGTAGGGTTAGTAGTACTAGTAGTAGTAGGGTTAGTAGTACTAGTAATAGTAGGGTTAGTAGTACTAGTAGTAGTAGGTTTAATAGTAGGGTTAGTAGTACTAGTAGTAGTAGGGTTAGTAGTACTAGTAATAGTAGGGTTAGTAGTACTAGTAATAGTAGGGTTAGTAGTACTAGTAGTAGTAGGTTTAGTAGTAGGGTTAGTAGTACTAGTAGTAGTAGGATTAGTAGTACTAGTAATAGTAGGGTTAGTAGTACTAGTAATAGTAGGGTTAGTAGTACTAGTAGTAGTAGGTTTAGTAGTACTAGTAATATTAGGTTTAGTAGTACTAGTAGTAGTAGGGTAAGTGGTACTAATAGTAGTAGAGTTAGTAGTACTAGTAGTAGTAGGGTTAGTAGTAGTAGTAGCAAGTAGTACACCACTAACTCCACACAACGGCCACAGCCGGGATTTGAACCTGTGACCATATTACAGTGGTTGGTATATATATATATATATATATATATATATATATATATATATATATATATATATATATATATGTATATACTGTGGTATCTTCAAAGTACTGTAGTTTTTACTTTCTACTGTATATATTTACATTGTATTGTGGTATATACATATTACAGTAGTATGTACAGTGTGTGTTACTGTTGTATCTTTGTTGTTGTATGTATATATATATATATATATATATATATATATATATATATATATATATATATATATATATATATACATACACAGTGTTGGGTAGTGTCGGAATACATGTATTTAGAATACTGTATTTAGAATACTGTATTGAGAATACTATTTTGACGTACTGTATTCCGGTACAGTTACTATTTTTAAACATGGTATTCAGAATACAGTTACTTTCGTAATATCATTGGAATACTCGTGTCTCCATGTTGTGCAGGTTATCTATCCCATAATGCACCTAAACAATGTGCCTCCATTACCATAACAACCCTACCAAAACAAGAGGGTACACTCCCGACCAGCTGGTAGCAACAGGTAGCAGCTAGCCTCGTATAGATTCAGACCAAGAGGTGGAGTGGTTGGAGGCACAACCACAGCTGAGTCAACCTACCAGCAGTGGAAGAATCAGTGCATTCATGTCCTGGAAATTCAAGCTAATTTTCATTCAAAAAAAGGAACGGGGCGAGTGAAATACGACGGTGCAGTGCGATCTTTGTCTGCCAGCTAACAACCGCTAACGCCACACAACGGCCACAGCCTGGATTTGAACCTGTGACCATATTACTGTGGTATATATATATATATATATATATATATATATATATATACTGTGATATCTTGGTTGTGCTGTAGTATTTACATAGTACTGTGTATTTTTTTGGAGTACTGTGGTATCTTGATTGTGTTGTAGTATTTAGATAGTACTGTCTATCTTTTTGGAGTACTGTGGTATCTTGATTGTGTTGTAGTATTTAGATAGTACTGTCTATCTTTTTGGAGTACTGTGGTATCTTGATTGTGTTGTAGTATTTAGATAGTACTGTCTATCTTTTTGGAGTACTGTGGTATCTTGATTGTGTTGTAGTATTTAGATAGTACTGTCTATCTTTTTGGAGTACTGTGGTATCTTGATTGTGTTGTAGTATTTAGATAGTACTGTCTATCTTTTTGGAGTACTGTGGTATCTTGATTGTGTTGTAGTATTTAGATAGTACTGTCTATCTTTTTGGAGTACTGTGGTATCTTGATTGTGTTGTAGTATTTAGATAGTACTGTCTATCTTTTTGGAGTACTGTGGTATCTTGATTGTGTTGTAGTATTTAGATAGTACTGTCTATCTTTTTGGAGTACTGTGGTATCTTGATTGTGTTGTAGTATTTAGATAGTACTGTCTATCTTTTTGGAGTACTGTGGTATCTTGATTGTGTTGTAGTATTTAGATAGTACTGTCTATCTTTTTGGAGTACTGTGGTATCTTGATTGTGTTGTAGTATTTAGATAGTACTGTCTATCTTTTTGGAGTACTGTGGTATTTTGATTGTGCTGTAGTATATACATAGTACTATGTATCTTTTTGGAGTACTGTGGTATCTTGATTGTGCTGTAGTATTTACATAGTACTGTGTATCTTTTTGGAGTACTGTGGTATCTTGATTGTGCTGTAGTATTTAGATAGTACTGTCTATCTTTTTGGAGTACTGTGGTATCTTGATTGTGTTGTAGTATTTAGATAGTACTGTGTATCTTTTTGGAGTACTGTGATATCTTGATTGTGTTGTAGTATTTAGATAGTACTGTGTATCTTTTTGGAGTACTGTGATATCTTGATTGTGCTGTAGTATTTACATAGTACTATGTATCTTTTTGGAGTACTGTGGTATCTTGATTGTGTTGTAGTATTTAGATAGTACTATGTATCTTTTTGGAGTACTGTGATATCTTGATTGTGTTGTAGTATTTAGATAGTACTGTGTATCTTTTTGGAGTACTGTGATATCTTGATTGTGCTGTAGTATTTACATAGTACTATGTATCTTTTTGGAGTACTGTGGTATCTTGATTGTGTTGTAGTATTTAGATAGTACTATGTATCTTTTTGGAGTACTGTGATATCTTGATTGTGTTGTAGTATTTAGATAGTACTGTGTATCTTTTTGGAGTACTGTGATATCTTGATTGTGCTGTAGTATTTACATAGTACTATGTATCTTTTTGGAGTACTGTGGTATCTTGATTGTGTTGTAGTATTTAGATAGTACTATGTATCTTTTTGGAGTACTGTGATATCTTGATTGTGTTGTAGTATTTAGATAGTACTGTGTATCTTTTTGGAGTACTGTGATATCTTGATTGTGCTGTAGTATTTACATAGTACTATGTATCTTTTGGAGTACTGTGGTATCTTGATTGTGCTGTAGTATTTTGATAGTACTGTGTATCTTTTTGGAGTACTGTGATATCTTGATTGTGCTGTAGTATTTAGATAGTACTGTATCTTTTTGGAGTACTGTGGTATCTTGATTGTACTGTAGTATTTAGATAGTAATGTGTATCTTTTTGGATTACTGTGGTATCTTGATTGTGCTGTAGTATTTAGATAGTACTGTCTATATTTTTGGAGTACTGTGGTATCTTGATTGTACTGTAGTATTTAGATAGTACTGTGTATCTTTTTGGAGTACTGTGGTATCTTGATTGTACAGTAGTATTTACATAGTACTGTGTATCTTTTTGGAGTACTGTGGTATCTTGATTGTGTTGTAGTATTTACATAGTACTGTGTATCTTTTTGGAGTACTGTCGTATCTTGATTGTGCTGTAGTATTTAGATAGTACTGTCTATATTTTTGGAGTACTGTCGTATCTTGATTGTGCTGTAGTATTTAGATAGTACTGTCTATATTTTTGGAGTACTGTGATATCTTGATTGTGCTGTAGTATTTAGATAGTACTGTGTATATTTTTGGAGTACTGTGGTATCTTGATTGTGTTGTAGTATTTACATAGTACTATGTATCTTTATGAAGTACTGTGGTATCTTGATTGTGCTGTAGTATTTACATAGTACTATGTATCTTTATGGAGTACTGTGGTATCTTCATTGTGCTGTAGTATTTACATAGTACTATGTATCTTTTTGGAGTACTGTAATATGTTGATTGTACTGTATTATTTAGATAGTACTGTGTATCTTTTTGGAGTACTGTGGTATCTTGATTGTACTGTAGTATTTAGATAGTACTGTCTATATTTTTGGAGTACTGTGGTATCTTGATTGTGCTGTAGTATTTACATAGTACTATGTATCTATGAAGTACTGTGGTATCTTGATTGTGCTGTAGTATTTATATAGTACTGTGTATCTTTTTGGAGTACTGTGGTATCTTGATTGTGCTGTAGTATTTACATAGTACTATGTATCTTTTTGGAGTACTGTGGTATCTTGATTGTGCTGTAGTATTTACATAGTACTATGTATCTTTATGAAGTACTGTGGTATCTTCATTGTGCTGTAGTATTTACATAGTACTATGTATCTTTTTGGAGTACTGTGATATCTTGATTGTGCTGTAGTATTTAGATAGTACTGTGTATCTTTTCGGAGTACTGTGGTATCTTGATTGTACTGTAGTATTTAGATAGTACTGTCTATATTTTTGGAGTACTGTGGTATCTTGATTGTGCTGTAGTATTTACATAGTACTATGTATCTTTATGAAGTACTGTGGTATCTTGATTGTGCTGTAGTATTTATATAGTACTGTCTATCTTTTTGGAGTATTGTGGTATCTTGATTGTGCTGTAGTATTTACATAGTACTATGTATCTTTTTGGAGTACTGTGGTATCTTGATTGTGCTGTAGTATTTAGATAGTACTGTGTATCTTTTTGGAGTACTGTGGTATCTTGATTGTGTTGTAGTATTTATATAGTACTGTGTATCTTTTTGGAGTACTGTGGTATCTTGATTGTGTTGTAGTATTTATATAGTATTATGTATCTTTTTGGAGTACTGTGATATCTTGATTGTGCTGTAGTATTTAGATAGTACTGTGTATATTTTTGGAGTACTGTGGTATCTTGATTGTGTTGTAGTATTTATATAGTACTGTGTATCTTTTTGGAGTACTGTGGTATCTTGATTGTGTTGTAGTATTTATATAGTACTGTGTATCTTTTTGGAGTACTGTGGTATCTTGATTGTGTTGTAGTATTTATATAGTATTATGTATCTTTTTGGAGTACTGTGATATCTTGATTGTGCTGTAGTATTTAGATAGTACTGTGTATATTTTTGGAGTACTGTGGTATCTTGATTGTGTTGTAGTATTTATATAGTACTGTGTATCTTTTTGGAGTACCGTGGTATCTTGATTGTACTGTAGTATTTAGATAGTACTGTCTATCTTTTTGGAGTACCGTGGTATCTTGATTGTGCTGTAGTATTTA
>SSNR01000807.1:20831-43829 GCA_006937965.1 Callopanchax toddi | reverse complement strand
GTTTTTGGTGTACCGTGGTATGTGTATTGTGGTGTAGTATTTACATAGTACTATGTATCTTTTTGGAGTACCGTGGTATCTTGGTTGTGCTGTAGTATTTACATAGTACTGTGTATCTTTTTGGAGTACCGTGGTATCTTGATTGTGCTGTAGTATTTACATAGTACTATGTATCTTTTTGGAGTACCGTGGTATCTTGATTGTGCTGTAGTATTTACATAGTACTGTGTATCTTTTTGGAGTACCGTGGTATCTTGATTGTGCTGTAGTATTTACATAGTACTATGTATCTTTTTGGAGTACCGTGGTATCTTGGTTGTGCTGTAGTATTTACATAGTACTGTGTATCTTTACGTAGTACTATGATACTGTGTTTAATGGACCTGGTTCTGATCTGAAAGCTGATATTTTTTGTTTGTACGGTGTTTTTTCTCTAATAAAGAGCCAAAGCTGAAGTCTCTAATCCTTTGTGAAGTGTTGCTCTGGTTCCTGGGTCTTATACCAACCCGTTATTTCTCAGAGGTTTTCCTCACGTCCACTAATGCATGAAGACTCCAGTCCTCAGTGCTTACTGGTCTGTTTGAATCCGTTTATCAATCAATGACCTCAATAAATCCTAGAAAACACTAAAAGTGTAGAATTTAACTTCCACCTGATGAAAGTGGACTTACCGTGGACATCGGAGCAGATGGAGTAAAAAGCGTTGCTGCAGGGATAATCCCACCATTTTCCAGTCACGTACATTATTGCACATTCTTCATCGTACCAGCTGCTGTCTGGTTGTCCTGGTTCCCAGTTCAAAAAGTTTGCCTCGTTTCCATAGAAACCATCATCTGTCAATGACCACTTCCAGTCAATCACATCAAAGTACAAACCGATCCAGGCCTGTGGAGAACGAGACGCGTGTCACATCCACCTCCTCCTGACGTTTCATCCTGTTGACTAGTGTCTCTGTACTGCTCAGGTCAGAGGACTACAGACCCCTCCCACTCTGAGTGATGTCACCAGTGGGCGTGGTCCTGACTGTAGATAAATAACTGATAGAACGAGCTCTGAGCCTGAGCCAGGTGGGCTGGTGAAGCTCTGAGGGTGTCAGCTGATCCTCAGTCAGTAGATTTGCATTATTTATCAGGAGGTGTTGAAAGGTAGATCTGAGAAGCAAAATAAGTCTTTTCCACTACAAAGACAGGACCTGTTCAGAAACAAGTTTTCTTCTTCCACTGAGTCTAAAATGTTGAGATTCAGAAAAAAGAAGACTCGTATAAAATCTGAAACGCAGCCTGGGCTTGATGCTCTTGCAGTTTTCTCCGACTTATTGATCAAGTTGTGTCAGACCATGTTCCAGGCATAATGCTTCACCTCGTCTGATCAGGGTTTTCTGCCCACCAAACCCTCGATGTCTGCCTGCCATGACGACACAGATCAGTGGGTTTCATTTCTCTCACAGCTCACTGACCCTGGCCTGACTTTCTACTAAGAGTTCTGGATGTTCCACTGCTTTTACTAACGTGTATCAGACCTGAAAAAGATGAGAGGAATAAGAAGCGTCTCCCTGAGTGACCAGTTAAAGCTGCCTGATTACTTCCTAGAACCTACAAGGGAAACTAAACGATAAGCAGCCTTTCTGTTCCAAGTCCATCCCTCCATTTTCTTCCACTTATCTAAGGTCGCGTCACAGAGGTAACAGGTCTAACAGTCAGAAAGTCCTGGGTCTTTCTGAGGGTCCCGACCCAGTGGGACATGTCTAACGGAGGCATCCTAATCAGATGTGGAGGAGCTCCGTAGTCCAGGTCCCCGTGGACTACGGAGCTCCTCATCTTATCTCTAAGCTGCTTTCAGAAATCAATGCTGCCAGTTCACCGTGAAGCTGAGTCGATCTGGGAGCCTTTGGTTGTTAAGTGGTCAGACCGCGCCGGTAATGTTACAGGCTTACAGAGACGTGAGAGGAAGTTCCCGTATAAACAGACAGGTGACTTCTGCTCTTCAGCCAGAAGCTCCCGGATCTCGGTGTCGCTCCAGTTTGCATCTCCACTGAGTGTTTACTAATGCGTAGCAGCTCTCCCAGCTTTACCTGATTTTTAAATACTTTTCCCAGTCGGGGGTCGGCTCACCTTTTCCACGTTATTAGTGACATCTCCCTCTGTTGCTCCAAGGCGTAATCTTCATTCACAAGTCAGGCGTTGTGGTCATTTTACTACCAAGCGTAGCGACATGAATGCCACAAAATTCCCGCATTGCCATGCTGCCACGGCGCTTTCATAAGACACACCATGGCGGTGGTATTATGCTGATTTTCCGGCACGGTGTGTCTTATGAAAGGAGCCCAGCTGCTCTGCAGAGGAAGCACATTTTGGCTGCTTGTTTCTCCAGAGCGACCTCGTTTCAGATTCTTCCATTTAAGACCAGAGTCCAAACCCCGGCCCTGCCATGTGTCAAAGTATCTCCGGGCAAGATCCTAAACCTCCAAAGGCCTCTTGTGCATTATAAAGATGGCTGCCCTCTGCTCCTCAGGCACGCAATGCAGAGAACAAATTCCACTACGGTGTACTGAGGTTTATACGTATGTGGTCACAAACCCCTCTTCCTATTGTATCATATAATACACCTCCTACGACTACAGGTAATGTTGGAACGCCTCGATAAGTCAGCCGTCTCCTGCTCATCCCACCATCAGTCAGGAACAAGACATCAAGACGCTTCGTCTACTGGAGACAGAACCTCAGTCCTAACCGTCCCGGAGGGAGCGGTCCACCGTCTTCCAGTCAAGAACCAAGGTCCACCTCATCACTAAGAGGTTCTAATCATCAGAGGTCTGGGTTTGAATTTTGTCAAAGAGGAATCTTTTAAATCTCTTCTGTCTCTGTGGTGACATTTGATCTGTTTTGATGTCATTTTTATAGCATTTTGGTTTTAAAATGTGCTAAATACATAAATGAATGAAATGATGTTGATTCATTTTTCAGCTCCGGTCATCAGTCAGCTCCTTTAACTAACAGTGAAACTGAAATACTTCCATATTCCAGGTGTAATAATTACATTCCATGTCAGGTGTGATTTATAAACCATTAAAATCATTCACTGAGCGCTGATGGTGGAACTTTAATTATTCATAAAAAACAGCATAAACAACAAGGGCCAAGAAGGACATGAACTAACTTACATATCTTGCGGAGCTCATTTTGGTCTTATCTGCCAAACCCATCAGGGTGGTTACCATGGCCACGCTGTCCACCGTCACCAGGTCCACGTACCTCGCTCTGCAGTAGGTCTGAGCGTCGGTCCAGGTCATTGGGTCATAAATGAAATGGTACTGACGTATTCCGAGGGAGGAGAGGACACACAGAGCTGCAGGGACACACAGGGACATGCTAAGAACTGGACGACAAGTCTTATGTTATTATTAATAAATGTACAGCAATGCGGCTTTCCTTTTAGCCAGATTTAGTCAGAAAACTGAAGATTTTGACAGGAATATGGTTGAAATGAAGAGGAGCACTATGTTCAGTTCTGAACCATAAGGACCAGTTCTAGAACAGTCAGCGTGGTTCTCTGGTCCTGGGTTAAACTGGTCCACATGGTACATGGCAGGGTGGGACTCCTTTGTGTTTTTTGGACTTCTCAATTTCAACCCGAGCCGGAGCTCCGACAGGTGGATCAGGGTCTGCAGGGATCTGACCCTGGACCAGTCTGCTGTACTGAAGAAGGAGCTGAGCCAGAGCAAAAGGTTCATGATTTACTGACCTACGATCCAGTCCTCACCTGGGCGTGAGCTTTGAGGAAAGACAGAAAGAATGGGATGATGAAAACCAGGAGCCGGTCTGTGGGACGGACCTGAGCCTTAGAGACAGGGTGAGGACATCCAGACTGGCCTACTGGACGCCTCCCTGGGGAGGTGATTCAGACGTGTCCTGCCAGGTGGAGACGCCGGGTCGACCCAGGACACGTTGGGGGGGTTATGTCTCCAGGTTGGTCTGAGAACACCTTGGGGTCTCACTGTAGGAGCTGGGTGGGGACGGTCTGGGAGTCCCTACTGGAGACGCTGCCCCCAGACCCAGAAGAGCAGACGATGAGGCGAGGGGTTTAAGGATCTGTATGTATTGTCATGATTGTTGGGATAATATTGTAAACTTGTCTAGTTTTCTTCTGTTTGTCCTTTAAAAGGTAGATGTGTTTGGACCTGAACAGGTCGACCTGTTCAGGTCGTTCCTCCGCCCTGGTGGAGGTGGATGACTAGCTACAGCTCTTCCTTTTAGGAGCTTCAACATCTTTACTGTTTTTTGCTGATCTTGACGGAGGCTGACAGCCAAAACGTTGATGGATTTTCACACGGAGCAGGAGAGTGCCGCTTCACTTTA
Organism: Callopanchax toddi; assembly: GCA_006937965.1. Classification (NCBI taxonomy): domain Eukaryota; kingdom Metazoa; phylum Chordata; class Actinopteri; order Cyprinodontiformes; family Nothobranchiidae; genus Callopanchax; species Callopanchax toddi. The sequence continues at coordinate 39,474 of SSNR01000807.1, read as the reverse complement.
AAACGGTTTCAATCTGCCGTTATCTCAGCGAAAACCTTCGACAGAAACTTAAACCGGATGAATTAGGAGGAGATTACTTGGGGGTTTGTGGGAAACTTAAAACGAGTCACTCCTGAAGTTAAAGAACCCAACCTGAGTGAGATCAGAGTAAATCCACTCACCAGATGCAGCAGCGACGTAGAGCAGAACCTTCTCCATCCTCCTCCTCCTCAGTCTGTCTCCTCTGGTTCTCAGCTTCAGCTCAAACAGGACAACTCTTTTGCTTAAAATATTTGCATTTGAGCCAACAGATATCCAGACATATAGAGACAAATCAAACACATTTTAAATCACAAATGACTGATTTGACTCCTGAGGCTGTTCTCGTAGAACCAGGTCAGCTGATCCACCCCGTCGGCGTCTCTCGGGATTAGAGACGGTGACTTCTGGGTTTTATCAGTTTCCACTCAGTTCTAACCATAGACTTGAATAAATGGGGTGTTTTTTAAAACTATTGTGCAACTTAAGGTCTCAAGTTAGGAAATCACATCTGAGAGGTTTTGGGAGGAAAGGGTTCCTGTTCTCCGTGTTTGTGAAACAACACGTCCTCCAGGTGACTGGATCAACGTTCTAGTGATTTCATACCCCCCCCCCCCCACACACACACACCTGAACTCTACTCTGATTTATGACATCATCTCTTCTTAATGACACGATACTTTAAAGGGACATTTGGGACATTCTGAAGTGGCGTTCTATCAGTTCTTTATTTACAGTAAGCTGGTGAAGGTTCTCAGTCATCAGGTCATGATGATCCAAAAAAGTGTTTTAAATAAAGTCAACTGGACTTCTTTGGTTCTCTGAAGACGTTTCTGCTCATCCCAGTAGCTTTGTCAGTTCTGTCTGTAGTAAAGGAGAGAGAGTCTTCTCTTCCTCTGTCTGTGACACACCTCCTTCTCCCCCTTGAGGAGGTGTTCGCTCCACTGTATTCAGCTGGAGTCCTGGTGAGGTGTTCTGATCAGAGGAGAGAATGAAGTTCAGAGCAGACTGGTAGGAGGTGGAGAGATGAAATCTGAGTCCTCCTCTGGTTAAAGCTGGTTCTTCACGTTTGACATAGATGTCTTCTGTAACTCCTCTCTCAGACCATCGGTCTTCTCTGTCCACAATGTGGACGTTGTGGTTGTGGTTTTCAAAGGTGTGTCCCTTGTCTCTGAGGTGGACTGCTGAGTCCTGGCCTGATGATGTGTCTCTCCTGTGTTGAGACATGTTCTTGTGTAGTTGTTGTTTAGTGTCTCCAGTGTAAAGGTCTGAACAGTCCTCAGAAACAACACCACTGGTCTTCTGTCTGGGAGTCTTGTCCTCAGGATGGACCAGTTCCTGTCTGAGGGTGTTGTTGGGTTGGAACTTTACTGGGATGCTGTGTTTGGAGAAAACTCTTCTCAGTGTCTCTGAGACTCCTGCTACGTATGGGATGACGGAGCTTTAGCGCTTGTTGTCCTTGTCTTTTGTAGCTGCTGTGGAGTCTTTTCCAGATTTCTTTCTTGATTTAGTGAAGGCCCAGTTTGGGTAACTGCAGGTCTGGAGAGCTTCTTTGACGTGTTTCTGTTCCTTTTCTTTCTCTTCAGTTCTGGTGGAATGTTCTCAGCTCGGTGGTGTAAAGTCCTGATAACTGATAGTGTGTGCCCCAGTGGGTGATGGGAGTCAAAATGCAGGTACTGGTCTGTGTGAGGAGGTTTCCTGTAAACCTCAGTGCTGAGACTTCCATCCTGTTGAATTTGTACAGCGCCGTCCAAGAAGGGCAGTTTGTTGTTGTGTGCGTCCTCCTGGTGGACCTGATGTTTTGATCCGTCCTCCTGGTGGACCTGATGTTTTGATCCACAGCGTTGATGTGTTTGGTGAAGCTTCTACTTCAGGAGTCAGGATCTTGACCCATGTGTCGTCCACATGTCTGAACCAGTGGCTCGGTGCTGCTCCATTGGAGGAGTTCAGAGCTCTGTTTCCACTTCCTCCATGTAGAGGTTAGCCACACTGGAGAGCCCATGGCACATCCATGTTTCTGCCTGTAGAACTGGTGGTTGTGTTTGAAGTAGGTGGTGGAGAGACAAAGGTCCAGGAGGGACCAGACCTGGTCTGGAGTCAGCTTTGTTCTGTCACTTAGTGAGTCTTCTTGTTTCAGACGTTTCCTAACAGCTTCCACTGCTTCAGCTGTAGGAATACATGTGAAGAGGGAAGTGACGTCGAAGGAGACGATGGCTTCACCTGGTGCCAGTTTGACATTTTGAACTTTCTTGACAAAATCCACAGAGTTTTGGATGTGATGTTGGATTTTTCCAACTAAAGGGGCCAGGATGGTGGAGAGGTGTTTAGCGATGTTGTAGGTGGTGGAGCTGCTGCTGCTGCTCTGAGTGGTGTTCCTTCTTTATGATTTTTTGGAAGTCCGTATATGCCTGGAATGGCTTCTCCTGGATAGTTTGTAGTACAACGAGCGGTCAGTGACTTTTTCTTTGTCCAGTTGCTGTCGATGGTCAGTGATTTTCTTCTTATATCCACTGGTCGGGTCCCTCTTTAGTGCTTCGTATGTGGTGCTGTCACTCAACAGTGTGGTGACTTTGTTATGATAGTTGTACTCAGAATAACAGAACAACGTCCCTTGTCTGCTGGTAGAATGGTGACGTTCTGGTCTCTGCTGAGGGAGGACACTGCCTTTCTTTCCTGTGGGGACGGTTAGATGGAGGGGTTTTAGCATTAGAAAGAGCTGCTGTTACCTTGATCCTCAGTTCTTCAGCTTCTGCTTCCTTTAGTTTGTTGTTCCTTATACTGTAGCTGATTCTGTGGCAGTGATGAAACCTACTGTTGGAATGTGTTGTGGAGAAATGGCTAAATTGAGTCCTTTGTCTAGTTTATATAGTTTATAGCTAGTTTCATAGTTTATAAAACTGTTCATCTTTAACAAAAGCCCAAACAGAGAAACTATTTGTAGGATGGAACTTTATTCCAACAGTAATGAAGGCACCAAACAGACTTTCTGCTGGTTTTCTCCCACAGAAACATTGATTTCATTTTGTTTTCTAACCTGTGCCAGTTGTCCACATCTGAACAAACTATAAACTCTAAAGCTGTCCTGATCACAGGTGACTTCCAGGAAACCAGGTGTAACATTTAGAATGAAAATCAAGTAGCTCAGAAACCAAAGTCAGATTTAAAAAATACTTGGTACATTTAGAAAGACATTAGCAGAACTAAAATCATTTACAGCCCACGTAAAAATATACAAAAACCTTAAATAAAGACTAAAATAAGAAAGGTTAGATGGTCATGTTGAAGTGCTGCTGACACACAGTCAACCTCACACTCCTCTCTTTCACTGGTTGTTGCTGACTCTGGACTCGTTCAGGAATTAGGATTAAATAAAGTACCAGAAAAAAAATGTGATTTGAAAGCATGAATGTTCATTTCTGCTCTCCTAAAACTGGATTTTGATCTTTGAAAAGTCTCATCTTTTTACAGTCTGTAGTACAAAATTAAATCTAGTCGGCTCAACCTGAACACGGTCATCTTTAATTAACACTGAACTGACATTAATACCATCCATTAGTGCAAACGCCTCCCATAGAAGCCCTGATGAAGTGGTTACACGGTGCTCTATGTCAGGCCTGGAATGGATCAACGTGGTTATGAAAAGAAACCAATCCTCAAAGTTACCGAGGTTCAGTCAAAACGCAGGTTCTGGAGGTCAGAGGGGCCTGGCTGAGTGCAATTAGAACCAATAAACAACACACTGAAAAATAAACAACAACAGAAAAATAAACAACACTGGGAAATAAACAGCACACTGAAAAATAAACAACACACTGAAAAATAAACAACAACAGAAAAATAAACAACAGAAAAATAAACAACACTGGGAAATAAACAACACACTGAAAAATAAACAACACACTGAAAAATAAACAACACACTGAAAAATAAACAACAACAGAAAAATAAACAACACACTGAAAAATAAACAACACTGGGAAATAAACAACACACTGAAAAATAAACAACAACAGAAAAATAAACAACAACAGAAAAATAAACAACACACTGAAAAATAAACAACACTGGGAAATAAACAACACACTGAATAATAAACAACAACAGAAAAATAAACAACACTGGGAAATAAACAACACACTGAAAAATAAACAACACACTGGGAAATAAACAACAACAGAAAAATAAACAACACACTGAAAAATAAACAACAGAAAAATAAACAACACACTGAAAAATAAACAACACACTGAAAAATAAACAACAACAGAAAAATAAACAACACACTGAAAAATAAACAACACTGGGAAATAAACAACAACAGAAAAATAAACAACACTGGGAAATAAACAACACACTGAAAAATAAACAACAGAAAAATAAACAACACACTGAAAAATAAACAACACACTGAAAAATAAACAACAACAGAAAAATAAACAACACACTGAAAAATAAACAACACTGGGAAATAAACAACAACAGAAAAATAAACAACACACTGAAAAATAAACAACAGAAAAATAAACAACACACTGAAAAATAAACAACAGAAAAATAAACAACACACTGAAAAATAAACAACAGAAAAATAAACAACACTGAAAAATAAACAACAACAGAAAAATAAACAACACACTGAAAAATAAACAGCAACAGAAAAATAAACAACACACTGGGAAATAAACAACAGAAAAATAAATAACAACAGAAAAATAAACAACAAACTGAAAAATAAACAACACACTGGGAAATAAACAACAACAGAAAAATAAACAACACACTGGGAAATAAACAACAACAGAAAAATAAACAACACACTGGGAAATAAACAACAACAGAAAAATAAACAACACACTGAAAAATAAACAACACACTGGGAAATAAACAACAACAGAAAAATAAACAACACACTGAAAAATAAACAACACACTGAAAAATAAACAACACACTGAAAAATAAACAACACACTGGGAAATAAACAACACACTGGGAAATAAACAATATATACCGAACAGAAAAGTGCAGCAGTGACAACAATAAGACAACATCAGAAATCAGGAGGACTCATAGCAGCTGAGACTGGATTTAGGTCGTTTGTGTTTTTTAAATTCAGACTGTGAGCAACAACCAGTCAGTCCCTCCAGGAAGTGGTGATGTTTCATCCTGACATGACTGATTTCACTGAACATTTTTCCAGAAGTTTGGGTCAAAGTTGTGATTTTTTGGTTTTCTTTAAGGTTTATATTGTTTTCACACACACACAGTCACTGTAGGCGCTGTTTGACCGTAACATGAAGAGAACAGCGCTGACAGCCTGTCTCAGCGTCACTCAGACGTTACAGTGTGAGCGACTCTACACTAACCCTAGAGAGGAACTGGATACAATCATCACGTGTTCAAACAGCTACCCACGTTCAGAGGAGTTCGCCTTAGTTAACGCTGACGGTCCCGATTAGTTCTACTCTTCTCACATAATAGAAAACTGCTGACTCAGCACACCGTTCAGGATCCAGATCAGTTCTTCTCTCTGACTTTTTAAATCTACTTTCTTAAATTGTCTAAATATGTCCATTAAACCTGTATCAGACGAGGACCCACAGCCCCGTCCTTCTTGTCCTGTATAATCCACCACCACGTTGGTTGGTTCACAACAGCTTTCCACCACTCTCACTTTGAGAAAGTGACTTGCTCTGATTTGAACCGTGATGTCTGATGTTAACCGACTGGAGGTTAGTGGATCAGCTCAAAGACCAGAAGTAAACACAGCTGGAGGCAACGGGATTGGTCAAAACATATCCGAGTGGCTCTGATTGGTCAGAGAATGGTAAAAATGGTTAATGTCCTGTATTTATAGAGCGCTACGCTCCCCAAAGCTCTGTACCACACATCAGTCACTCAATCATTCACACTCACAGTCGCACACTGACAGAGGTGGAGATTCCATGGACCGACACCACCAGGTCCCTCTGACCTCCACCAGGTCCCTCTGACCTCCACCAGGTCCCTCTGACCTCCACCAGGTCCCTCTGACCTCCACCAGGTCCCTCTGACCTCCACCAGGTCCCTCTGACCTCCACCAGGTCCCTCTGACCACCACCAGGTCCCTCTGACCACCACCAGGTCCCTCTGACCTCCACCAGGTCCCTCTGACCTCCACCAGGAAACTGTACAGGTTAGCTAACAGGAAACATGGAGTTCTGACGCATCATGGTAAATGTCCTGTATTTATAGAGCGCTTTCTAGAGTGCTGAACACTCCCCAAAGCGCTGTACAACACCAACAGTCACTCACCCATTCACTCTCACATCATCAGGATGAATCTTTTGAGCTAAAGCTGTTTTAAACACCTGAAAATCAGCTGCTAATCTGCAGCAGCATCTCTCCTGATCTGACTAGCCATGAGCATTGCTCAGGTCAGAGGACTACTTCCTGTGAGTGATGTCAGTGGTTCTGACTGATAGAACGACACACCTTTATGGAGACCTACTGGTTGGACTCTCAGAACTGAACTAACCATGTGACCAGCCCTAAAGCCACTGAAACGGAACTCTGGAAACATCACAGAACGATTAGAGAACCATCAAGAACATTTAAAACAAAGTTCAGATAAAGAACTGGTAAAACAGCACAGTAAATGACCCAGTCCAGTCCAGTCAGACCAGTAAGTCCTTCATCTTGTTGCTTGTCTGAGTCAAATGGTCCGTCTGTCCAGGACTCCAGTTAAAAACAAGCCAATGGTTTCACTGGTACCTCAGACAGAAGAACATCTGCTTTTACATCAAACCCTCTCTGAGTGGTTAAAGAGCAGAGGACAGGGGACGGGGACATCTGTCTCTGGAGCAGACAGTAGGGTCCTCCGTCTGTTCAGGTTTTAAAAGCTAACCATCACAAACCTCAGGTATTAATCCACAGTAAGGACCACAGCCACTGGTGACATCACTGAAAGTGGGTGGAGTCTCTAGAAACAGGAAGTAGTCCTCTGACTGGAGCAGTAACGTCTCACAATGACATTTCTGAACAGAGTTGTTTCAAATCCGAAACTTAGCTGCTAATCTGTCACTGATCTGCAGCAGCGTCTCTCCTGGTCTGACCTGGTCTCCTGTCAGAGGACTGCTTCCTGTGGTGTGACCAGCGGTTGCTGGGGTAGGGGGTCCTGTGGTCCAGAAGCACTTTGTGTGGCGGTGACGGAGAACGCCTTAACGCTAACGTCCAGTCTGGTCAGATGGTGATGTAATGCTGTCGCAGTTTGGCCATGAGGAACTCGTGGGTTAAGTTATGTCTGGTGACGATTCCAACGATCTGAAACACACAGCAGACGAAGCGGGTCACAGCGTACTGGACCAGAACACGGGGTCTGATGGGTCCAAACGGGGACTTACCTCTCCAACAGCATTGACCACAGGTAAGTGTCGGAGGCCCATGGTCCGGAACAGGTTGAAGACCTGGGAGATCCGGGTGTTGGGTGAAACTGTGTATGGACTCATGTTCATGTAGGGGGTGACATCCTGGGAACACACGGACCACCAGCTCAGAACCAGACACTCTAAGGCCGTTCTCACACCGGTAGTGAACTCCTCCGGGTTCGGTTTGTTGGGTGAGAACTCTGTAATGGTTCTAGGATGGAACTAAAGAACCGACACCTGGTGGTCTCGGTTCGTTTGTAGTGTGAACCTGATCCGACCTCCTTATGGCTCTGGACCTCCTTCCTGAATTTACTGCTGTAGCTCCACCCCCTGACAACCTGACCAATCAGCAGACTGAACACTCACCTGGGTCTATAGTGAGGTGATCTGTCTCGTTTTCTGGGTGAACTGTGACCTGATTTGGACCAGAGGGACCAAACTACCGGTGTCAAAACGCCCTAATAAAACAGACTCAGAGGTGGAATGGACCGTACCACTATCATACGGGGGTTGAGCAGAGCCAGGTCCACGTCATGGATGTCGGGGTAACGCGGGTAGTCTTCAGTCATCTCTGCGTATGACAGCCTGGGCTGGGTGGCGCTCTGCAGCGGAGGGAGACACTCGTCATAAAACGTCTTCAAGAACGACTAAAGGAAACCGACAGAACGGACCGACTGGTTCTCCGAGTAGCAGACCCCTCGGAGGAGCAGGTTGACCAGCTGGGAGCGCAGGATGAGGCCGTGGAAGGTGAGCGGTCTGAATCGCTCCTCCATGGTCCACTCCTCACTGGGAGACTGGTCCGGGTACAGGTTTGGGTAGGGGGCGTGCCTGTGGACAGAACCAACAGATTTACAGGAGGAGTCCCCCTCCCCCTCCCCCACAAACAGGCCCAATGGACCCGCCCTACCTCCTCTCCAACATCTGCTGCAGCAGGTCCTCCCCCTCCTCCGCGGACTCCACCACGGCGCTCTGCTCGTCACAAACGTTCCTCAGCTCGCTGGAGGGGTACGACTTCATGGACTGGCACCGCCGCTGCTGCTCCCCCGCTCGGGACACAACGCTGGATTTCTGGACGTCAACAAATTTACAACTAAACTAAACTTCTGTTGACTTTTCAGGAGAAATGTTCACATTAGGAATTATTAGTCATCATCAAACGTCTGAGGGTATTAGACCAAAATAAACCACGCTGACGGAGGTTCTCATGAAGGACTCCGTTTCCCCAGAAAATTCAGAAAAAAGTCAAGTGGACTTCATTTTCACTTCTCATTCAAGAAGCTTTCTAAATTCAAGCAGAAAAGTTCAGAGCTCTAAATCTGTAGTGTGAGAGCTCTGGTAATGGAGCTAACTAGCTCGTACTAAACATTAAACACTTGAGACTCTGAACTCCTCTCTCTGAACTGATAAAGCTCCTCCAACCAGAGGAAAAACATTGTGAAGTCCAGCCTCCTTTTCCTCGGTTTGCGTAGAAAGACCCGTGGTCTCTGCTGCCTCCGCTGGGCTCTAACGAGGAGACTGAAGGTGGCGTACCTTGAAGCGAATGTTGTTGCTGATCAGGATGTTTCCCTTCATGAAATCCCGTTCGTTCTGCCGGTTTTCAGTCACCACAGGAAAGGCGTGGTACACGGTGGTGCGGAGGATGCTGACTAGCGACTGGACTCGAGTGTGGGGGTACACGTAGGTCAGGTTAGGCTCCATGATGTCACTGGCTGTCAGCCTGACAGAGAAAAGGAACAGGAAACGAGACATGAATGTAGACACTCACGTTCTTAGGTGTTGTCCTCCAATCACACACCTGTGAGGTAAGGATTAGAATTCTGGGACAAAGGAAACCCTTTAGGTCTTGTTTCTGGGCAATCTGTTAAAAGAAGATGTTCACTGAAAATGATGTCAGCAGCCTTAAAGAAAGCAATCACAAGAAAACGGTACAAAGTAGATCCTCCAAAGCAGCGTGACTGGAAACAAGCTGTGACCCACAAGATAAGAACTCAAGGAGAACAACGTCTAGAACCAGGATGGGAACCTGTTCAAACAATGACTGGGTAAGAACAATGGTACTGGTAACAACATGGAGCACAGTGTAGACACGCGATAGTCCAGTGCTCTTTGTTCTTTATGTTTTCACACGTTTTTCTAAAGGAATCAATAAAAAGAAACTAAAGCCACGCGTTATCTGGAGGAGGCTTCTTACTGGGAGTGAGTTAGTGAAACGTAGGTGAGTTGGGTAAGGTCCCGCCTTTCTCTCCTCTGATTGGCTACGATTGGCAGTAGGGTTTTCAAGGTAGGAGAGAGTGACGTCACACAGAACATGAACTGCTTTATTCACACCAGTTACTTTAACTACATGCCTATTTCCAGTGATGACGTGTTTAAATGTTGGTGAAATAGTTGCTCGCTCGGCTCCAGTAGAGTCCTCTAGCCACCCAATCAGAGGCGAGCAAAGCGTGCGCTACCTTGAACACCCTATAGCCAATCGTAGCCAATCAGAGGAGAGAAAGGCGGGACCTTACCCATCTCACCTACGTTTAGCTAATTCGCTTACTGCGATGATCTCCTGGGAATTTTAAAGTTCAGGTTTCAGACGATCCTGCAACAAATCTAACATCAAGTTTATGAAAGTATTCGGCAAAACGAGGACACCAAGTGCTCCGTTATCAATGATTTATTAATATTACTGATCAGTAGGTCAGAGGAGCATGAAACAGTTTAAAAAGGAAAAGTCGTATTATAGTGCAACGTTGTCAAAAATAACTCAAATATGACAGAAGATGGGTTTAATAGATTCCTCATATCAGAAAAATACATCTACAAGTCTAGTTTTAAAGTCTATACTATTTACTGCCTAAAGTTATTAGAACAACTATAAAGTAATGTGTTTGTTTTTATGTAATTATAAGTCAATATAATTGTTGCATTCCATCTATAGCTCCTCCAGCAGGGGGCAGCAGACAGGTGGAGTACTAATCCTGATGCTCCACCAGGTGTTTAGGTGTGACTCAGCAGTAAGAGTGTAGAAGAGTTGAGGTGAATCAGGACTGACTTGTCCATCTCAGCGTCCGTCTCCCACTCCAGCACTGGGACTCCTTTCAGCTGGATGTGGACGTCATAGACGCCGTTGTTAAAAAAGTCTCCGGTCCACTTCGCCACCTGACAGTCAAAACAAAAGAATTCTATCAGTTCACATCCCACCAAGGCTGGGTTACCTGAGTGAAACTAAAGGTTGAATGTTTCTAAGAAGCTTCACCAACTGTTGGAAAGGTTTACTAAATATTTAAAAAATGAAATTCACATCATTTTTGATTCAAAAGCAGCATCACAGCTTCAGCTGAACAACAGATCCAGAAACCTTCTAGTGACAAACTCCAGACAAAACCAGGAGGCATACAAAGCCCAGAGAGCAAACAGAGGCTGTTCTGATTACTAGCGTTAGCATCACTTCACTGGCTCCCTGTAAACCGAACTGGTAGAGCTGTCAAAGACCAGCTCTTCTCCTTGTTCCAGACGTCTCACCAGAGCTCTGGACTCTCAGACTGAAGGTTCCTAAAGCTTCCAGTTCTCAGGCTCCTCTCTGGTGGAAGCAGATTCTAGTTTCCATCCATGAAGCAGAACCAGGACTACTGCTAGGACTCGGCTTCTTTAGAACCTAATCAGGACTAACTGACCACCTGTCTCTCTGATCTCCATGTTTGTAGTTCCTGTTCTTGCTGCCTCTTTGTTCTGTTTTAGAAACGATGACTGGTCCAGGGTCTGTTTCCTGTCCCCTCAGACCCAGTCCCTTCATCCTGGTTCTGGATCCTCAGGATCCTCCTGTGCTGCTCAGAGTGGGGGTTCATTGGTTTCTTCTAATTGTCATTTTATAATGAATCTGATTTGATTAAAACCAAATCACATCAGCTGTCCTGAATCTGGACCTGAGATGACCTGGACTTGTTGCTGGAGGGGACCTGGAGCTTTAGAAATAAACTGAATCATTAACACTGACTGTCATGATGCAACAATCTCCTAAAATAACAACTTTAATATTATTATAATAGGCTAAAACATCCTTCTGACTCTGAAAACCATAAACAGACCAAACTAATCATCTACCGAGTCGAAGAAGTGTTTGATCAGATATTTTACCGAGGATGGAGACAACCTCGTTACTGACTGAAACCATCAGACTAACGAGGCGCGTACCATTAGGGTGATCATGATGGGCAGCCCGTAGGTGATTTCATTGGTGGATTCGATGAGGATGACGGTGAGACTGATGGTCATTCTGACCACGCCCCCCAGGAAGGCGGCCGCTCCGATCAGAGCGAACGTCCCTGAGTAAATCTGCATTCCTAGTTTCCTGACAGAGGAGAAGCTCAGGATAAGAACCAGAAACAACAAATACCTGAAAAGAACATGGACCAACAAGGACTGATCAAAGTCTGGATTTAAAGGTTTTATTATCTCATTCATTAAAATCATAAAGACAAATATTGTTAAACCTCACAGAGAATCATTAAATCAAAGTACTGCATTCATCAGACTCTCCAGATGTTCCAGCTGTGAGCAGGAGGACCTTCTGACTGAAGACCTCCTCACGCTGCCAGCAGAACACCGACCCTGGTCAAATCTAAGTCCAGTTTTAGGGTCGTCCCTGTTGATTTCATTAAGACCAAAGCAGCTGATTCAGAACCTGCTCTGATCCTGAACGGACCCGATCCTCGTCCCAGAGGTTTAACGGACTTGATGCCAGGTCATTCCATTTTTCTGAGCTGTGTATTTGTTGATACTGTCATATTTTCTAGCAGCAAGCTAACATTAGAATATAAAGAGGAATCTTACACTTTGAGGATGTTTGCAACCAGGCGTCCAAACGCCGCCCCACAGAGGAGACAGGGGACAAAGAGACCACTGGGGACGGACACACCGTAGGTCCAACAGGCTAACAGGAAGTACAGCAGGAAGAACACCGACAGAGTCACAGGGCTGAAGGTCCCTGAGAGGAGAGACCAGAAACGTTATCAGTCTGAGCAGGTCCAACAAACCATCATGTGGCTGTGGACCAAACCAGAGTGGCCGTGGAGTCAATCCTTCACAGGAGGACAGGAACTGAGGGAACAGGTTTCTGACCATCTTTGCTTCAGGATGTTTTTTTAAACTGGCATCATTTAAACAGGATGGTCCAACTAATCCTGGACATCCATGGATTCAGGCTAAAACCAGACAGGATAAAGATGTTGGTGGTGAGCCTCCCTCCTAATTCACACCGCCTGTGGAACGGAGTGGTCCGGTCTCCGTACGGCTTCCACTAGGACGAAGAAACACCGAGTCCAATCAGAGCGTCACACCAGCTGCGGCGCTCCGTTCACTTTTCACATCAAGTCTGTTTTGTCCCGACGCCGCGTCCGGCTTTTTGTGAAGTTAAACAAAATACATGCGCCAGACAGGAAACTGGCAAAGTGCATACGGTATATTTCAAAATAAAATATTTAGCTACGTGGCTAAAGTTAACACGATTTAGATATTTAAAAGACAAAGACACAACATAAGACCTAATTAAGCAGAACATTAAACTATATAAAAACCAAGTGTGAATAAAGCCAGGTGAATAAAGAATCCTCAATAAAAGAACGAGAAGACGAGTGTAGCTGCTGTTTACCACGTACTTATCACATGAACACCAACATTTGGCTCTCACGGGAGCAAAAGACCGGAGACGTTCTGCACACAGACTGGCCCCAGGCTGTGTGGACTGCAGTCCACATCCAAACCGGACCGGTTCCGGAGGCGGTGTGAATTAGGTGTAAGGGCATTATCACTTTATATCAAAGATCCATCCATCCATCCTCCCTTCTTCCCTCTCTCTACTGGAACCAGGCCACAGCATAAGCAGAGATCCCCAGACCTCCAGAGGAACTCTGAGCTGTTCCCAGGTCAGCTGTATGATACACTCTATCCAGGGAGACTTGTCCTGGTGGGACATGGTGCCATCAAAGGGCTCAAACCACTTCTCCAGACAGGGACAAGCAGGAACCCTGAGCTCCTCACAGGATGAAGGATTTCTGGATAGATTCAATATTCAAACTTAGAAACAACAAACATAAATGATATGAAATAAAATGTGTTAACTATTACATTTTACTTGATTGAATTTATAATAATAATAATAATCAGTAAACAACAATACTATCCAGCATCACAGGGTTCTTTGTGGGAGGAAGTGTCAGTTAGAATTTCAAAATAAAAGTCTGAGATTTGGAGTGTCTGTGCTCACCATCCTGGTGGAAGAGTTGATGGATGGCAGCCTCCTGAGGGTTGAAGAACAAGGTGGCCATGTCGTTGTAGGTCTTATTGGAGCAGAAGAACTGTCGGATGGTGGAGTTGATCTCATCGCTGCCAGACAGCTGAAGACAAACGGTAACTTCATATGAGACGGTAAATATGTGATGCTGAGTGATGTCAGAGCCTTACAGTGTTCCATCTGCAAGGATTCAGCAGGAGGTTTATCCTAATGAAACGTAACATGTTCCATATCATGGCTGAATCACCAGCAGATACATCAATGTGACGTTAAAACATCACAACAGAAGTCATCTTTACTTCCTTTCTTTGAGAACTTAAATATCAATAAAATATTTAAAAAATAATTCAGTCACTGGAGGAACCAGGTCCCAGAGGGTTAGTATCCCCCCGGGGATAACCAGAACCAGAACCGTGGTCCATGTCCAACAGACTACATTAAAAGACTTCAACGTCCCTCACACTGGAACAATGGAGACTGGGGCAGAGACACTTACTGTGGTGTTACTGGTGGTGGGGGAGAACAGGTCACGACATTCACCCAACAGAATGGAAGCAGAAAATATCACAAGTGTGGTCACCATGGAAACCAACAGACTTTCAAGTACCCTGCAAAAAATATATTGAATAAATAAATGTGTTTTGTTAATGTGTGCTTCAGATGTGGGGTGACTTGGGACTTGGGGGTGATACTGGTTGGGACTTGGGGGTGATACTGGTTGGGACTTGGGGGTGATACTGGTTGGGACTTGGGGGTAATACTGGTTGGGACTTGGGGGTAATACTGGTTGGGACTTGGGGGTAATACTGGTTGGGACTTGGGGGTAATACTGGTTGGGACTTGGGAGTAATACTGGTTGGGACTTGGGAGTAATACTGGTTGGGACTTGGGAGTAATACTGGTTGGGACTTGGGAGTAATACTGGTTGGGACTTGGGAGTAATACTGGTTGGGACTTGGGAGTAATACTGGTTGGGACTTGGGAGTAATACTGGTTGGGACTTGGGAGTAATACTGGTTGGGACTTGGGGGGATACTGGTTGGGACTTGGGGGGATACTGGTTGGGACTTGGGGGGATACTGGTTGGGACTTGGGGGGATACTGGTTGGGACTTGGGGGGATACTGGTTGGGACTTGGGGGTAATACTGGTTGGGACTTGGGGGTAATACTGGTTGGGACTTGGGGGTAATACTGGTTGGGACTTGGGGGTAATACTGGTTGGGACTTGGGAGTAATACTGGTTGGGACTTGGGAGTAATACTGGTTGGGACTTGGGGGGATACTGGTTGGGACTTGGGGGTGATACTGGTTGGGACTTGGGGGGATACTGGTTGGGACTTGGGGGGATACTGGTTGGGACTTGGGGGTGATACTGGTTGGGACTTGGGGGTGATACTTATTAGAATAAACTGTAAACAGGTCACCTGATAAACTTGGCTTTGGGGTGAATGTGTCTCATTCGGTACTTGGCCAGGCACTTGTTCATACAGTTGAAGAGCGCCCCCAGAAGTCCACCAACCAGACCCATCAGGACAAAGAAGGCCAGGTCTACTGCTGTCCACAGGTGGCACGTCTTATCACCATCTAGACACTGATCAACAAATCAGATCAACAAATACGAACCCACAACACAGCATCAACATCAAATAGAAAAATACAGAAAATACTTTATTTTGCTTCATCATTAAAAACAAAAATAAAGAACATATTCATAAAGTCTAGTCTGATGTGTCCCACCATTTTACCAAACATAAGTTTTACATTAAAACCCAATGGTTTAACTGTTATTTTAGTTTTATTAGTCAGAGTTTTTATTTTAGTGGATTTAGTTTGTTCTCCAAGAAGATTTAGAAAATATTGTTGAAACACAGGTTTAAAAAATAAGGACAACACATTTTTTAAAAACAGAAAGGAAATGTGAAGGACTTAGGGTTAGGGTCACCTTGAACTCTCCAAAGTTGAGCAGTCCAGGCAGCTGGAAAGAACCCCACTTGTTGAAGTTGATCCCAGAGCGGAAGAAGTTGAGCGTAAAGGTAGCCGACATCGAACAGAAGAGCTGAAGACAAAAGATCAGACCACCTTAAAACTCTGAAGCTGTGAGTCGGACTAACACGTCGTTACAGCCTGGTTTCAGGAGGAAAACTAGATGTTGAAAAAATATTTCTAATAAAAAAAGATCTAACTAAAATACGTTACTATATGTATAAAATAAAAACATGCAGTAAATATATCAAAATAAATCAACTATACAGTATTTTAGAAATATAAACAAACGGCCTAGACTGATCCTGGTTCTGAGAGTTCCTGCACAGATCTGACCTGACGATACCGATTTTAGCTGACAAGAACAGAATGCTCATAAAATACTGGCAACAGACGTTCTGTGTATAGCACAAACTAACATACCACTTTCCAGGTAAGGGCCTGGTTCCAGAAGGACGAGCCCTCCTCCAGACTAAACAGGGTCCCGCCTATCGGAGCGCCGAACGCTGCAGCCACTCCAGCAGCTGCTCCAGCTGACACAAAGTCTCGCTTGTCCCTGGAAAACAGACGGAACAGCTGGAGATGGACCTGACAATACCTGCAGTAGAAAACAGTGTAGTAGCTGTACCTGTCACTGCGGAAGTAAGGAAAATCTAACCGTATCCTTCTGAAAGTGATGCTCTGAAACTGGAAGAGAGGAGAACATTTCTAAATAGTCTGAAGCATCAAAATATCAAACACAACAAACAGAGTGGTGGTGGTTTCACTGGCATCCACCCATCATCCATCCATCCACCCATCATCCATCCATCAATCATCCATCAATCAATCAATCATCCATCCATCTATCATCCATCCATCAATCATCCATTCATCAATCAATCATCCATCCATCCCTCCCTTTGACAGCTCTAGATAAATATTGACAGTTAGATACAGAGGGTACGTAAAGTATTCAGATCTCTTCAACTTCTCACTCTGTTATATTTCAGCCATTTGCTAAAATCATTGAAGTTAATTCTTTTTCCTCATTAATGTTCACACAGCGCCCCGTATTGACAGAAAAACACAGAACTGTTGGCCGTTTTGTAGATTTATTATAAAAGAAAAGCTGGAATCTCACATGTTCCAGAGTCTTCAGACCCTTTGCTCAGTAGAAGCACCTTCTGATCTAATGCAGCCAGGAGTATTTTTGGAAAGATGCAACAAGTTGTCCACACCTGGATTTGGGGGTCCTCTCCAGTTCTGTCAGGTTGATGGTAAATGCTGGTGGGCGGCCATTTTTAGGTCTCCCCAGAGATCCTCATAGGGTTTAGGTCAGGGCTCTGGCTGGGCCAGTCAGGAACAGTCAGAGTTGTCCGTTGTTATTCTAGCTGTGCTTAGGGTCACTGTCCTGTTGGAAGGTCAACCTTCGGCCCAGTCTGAGGTCCCGAGCACTCTGCTGAAGGTTTTTGTCCAGGATGTCCCTGTACTGGGCAGCATTCATTTTTTCCTCGAGTGCAACCAGTCGTCCTGTCCCTGAAGCTGCAGAACCCACCCCCAAACACACACACAGCATGATGCTGCATAACCCCACCATGCTTCACTGTTGGGACTGTACTGGACAGGTGGTGAGCAGTGCCTGGTTTTCTCCACACATCGCGCTCAGAATGAAGGCCAGGAAGGTCCATCCTGGTCTCATCAGACCAGAGAATCTTGGACCCTTCAGGTGTTTTTAGCTGGTTTTCGTGTGTCTAGCACTGAGGAGAGACTTCCGTCGGCCGCTCTGCCGTAAAGCCCCGACTGGTGGAGGGCTGCAGTGACGGTTGACTTTCTCCTGACTGCGTCTCTGGAGCTCAGCCACAGTGATCTGTGGGTTCTTCTTCACCTCTCTCACCAAGGCTCTTCTCCCCGATGGCTCAGCTTGGCTGGACGGCCGTCTCTAGGAAAGGTTCTGGTCGTCCCAAACCTCGTCCATCTAAGGATGATGGAGGCCACGGTAAGGAACCTGAAGTGCAGCAGAGGTTTTCTTGTATCCTTGTCCAGATCTTCTGTCTCTGAGCTCTTCAGTTCCTTTGACCTCATGGTTCTCTCTGTGAGCTGTAGGTCTCATATAGACAGGTGTGTGTCTTTATTAATCAGGTCCAATCAGTGGAATCAAACACAGCTGGACTCACATGAAGGTGTTGAACCCTCTCAGGGAGGATCAGAAGAAACAGACACCACCTGAGTTAAATCTAGGAGTGTCACAGCAAAGGTTGTTTGCTTGTTTCCTGGCTCTCGAGGAGAACGGTCTCTTCTCCTTCCCTCCCTTCCTCCTGGTCTTCCTGCTGTCTTTGTCTTGTCGTATCTATCTGGAAGCGCCCTCCTGCACTCCCCTCTGAATTATGAATCTGGTCAGCTGGTCGATCAATTCAATTGACTAGTTTTTTTCCACTTCTCGAACGGTGAAGGGAGCGCTGAGATGCCTCTATTCATCGCACCCGGCCGGGTACATGATGGACTCCTGGAGATGGAGATCATGTGCCTCGCTGCCTTACTTTGGACCGAGGACGAAGACGTTTATATGATTGGATTATGGTTACTGGATCTCTGCTGATTAGTGCGTGTGGATATCTGGGACACTTTTAGAGATGGTCCAACTGGCAAACCACCCGCTCTACTGAAGGAGTGTGTCGGGCTGGAGGAAGTCAGACATTGGCGCTGCAGGATCTGAATCATAAGACTGTAGATCTTAGCAGACTCAGGCGCAACTTGGGATCAAATTTGGAGATAATCTCTTGCCCGGATTGAAGGACATTATTATTTTTACCCTGATTTGGATTTTTGGGCATTTGACGACTGGCTATGGACAAAAAGGTAGAAAACAAATTCATTCCTGCCTGCAGAAAAAACTCTGTTATCTGGAATCTGGCTCCCCAAACTGGCCTTGAAGGCTGGAGATGATCAAACTCCCAGAGAGAGGACTGCAGCTGGAGAGCC
>SSNR01000807.1:0-20821 GCA_006937965.1 Callopanchax toddi | reverse complement strand
CCCCCCCCCCCCCCCCCCCCTTTCTGTCCACATGGAACTGTGACCTTCAGTTCTCTGTGCTCGCAGAACATCGTAACGAGAGACAATCACGGATGAAACCGGGGAAGGTCATGGTCTCCCTCACTGCAGACCCAGGGGTGCCTGGTCCAGTCCTCCAGAGCTACTATCCTGAAACTCTTAGATGCACCCCTCCTCCAACACACCTGAATCACATGACTGACTCGTTACTAGGCAGAGCTGAAAGATTTGCTGATGAGGGAATTCAGGTGTGTTTGAGCAGGTATGCATCTAAAGGTTCCAGGAGACTAGCTCTTGAGGACTGGACTTGGGCACGTCTGCATAAACACTCTACTGATAGACAACATCTCCTCCCAGCTCAACGTTCTCCTCGCTTCCTGAAGCTCCTCCCCCAGAGGATGACTGCGCTGATGGCTGCACTCTGCTGGTTCCCTTGGAGATCCCGTCCCCTCCCCACCTTCATCATGTGTGATCACGTTGTACTGTCTGAGTCTGTCTCTGCTCTGAATGTTAGTCAGGCGGTTTTTACCTGCTTCAAGTCTCTGGAATCCAATAAGGAGGGCGGAGAAATGAATCATGTTTTTTTGTATCCTTACTCAACTTCCCTCCTGTTACCAACGCTCCCCCTCCTGTAAACGGTAGCGCTGGAATTTGCACATGCCCACAGTCGATCTATCCCTGTGTGTTTATGTGTTCTATGTCTGATCTTGGGAAACTGAAATGTAAATGTCATTGTATCAGGACGCGGGTTCAATGACAATAAAGTCATCTTGTATCCTGTAAGGGTCTGAAGACTTTGGTATCCTGTAAGGGTCTGAAGACTTTGGAACATGTGATATTTCAGCTTTTCTTTGTTAATAAATCTGCAAAACAGCCAACAGTTGTCAACACGGGGTGCTGTGTGAACATTAAGGAGGAAAGAGAATGAACTCAAATTGTTGGGGATTTGAATATTTCTGCTGATGCTGTGTGTTTATCACTTGATGTGTGTTTATCACTTGAAACCATGCAAGTTGTTCTCAGTCCTTGAGCTCCTCACTAGCTCTCATCTGTCAAACTGCATTTCATCTAGTCAGATGATAGAGTTGGTTTTAGACTTCTTGATGAAATGTTATCATATGAAACAGTCTAGTCAGCAGCGGTACTCAGGCCTCGGACTCTTCAGTTGAGTCTCTTAAACCTTGAAAAGTTACACTTCTCTACACAAATGTTTAGTCCCTTAGAAAACCCCCGTGGGGGACATTTCTGAGGTCGGTCGGTCGGTCGGACGGACGGTCGGTCGGACGGACGGACGGACTTTCGGACGGACAGACAGACAGACAGACAGATCTGTCCCACGACGGAGAACTTTAACCCCTGCTGTAGATAGAACTAAAGACAGAGAGTAAAAGGAACACGCATATCTATAAATAAAAATAGCTAGCTAACTAGCCAGGTAGACACAATGTTAGCTAGCTAGCTGAGCAGAAAGAAAGCTTGATATGAAACTAGATAGAGAGAAATAGAAAGTCTGACAGGCATAGCGCTAGAGAGCTAGTTAGATCACTAGATTGATAGAGAAGATAGCAGAGAGCTGATTAGACAGAAGGATGGATGGATGAAGGGTCATTCCTAATGTCCTGGATGGAGACGTGATTTAGTCCCCACTCAGAGTGACGTGTGTGTGAACTGTGTCAGTGGATGAAGGATCAACCCCTTCAGTCTCAGACTTCACTGATTCTTGTACCTGAGGAAGGCCAGCTCCCACGATGGCTCCACTGTGTATCATGGGTCCTTCTTTCCCCACAAACAGACCTGAGAGGATGAACAGAGTCAGAGGCGTTTCCTGACTAAAGACAGAAATCATCTCCACGTCAGAAACAACACGTCTCATTGAGTCCTTCCAGGTTCCTACTAATGCAGCAGCAGTAGATCAGATATTAGACCAGGAGGTCCAACGTGTGGCCCTCCATAACTCATGATACTGTGAAACATTTTTAGGTTCAGATTGTTACTAACTGAACAACAAATAACCCAACGTATTCGTCCTTTATTAGGCAGATTATTCTCCTTTTTTAATTTCATGTCAGAAAAGAAACCCTTCACTGACTTTGACTAAAAGCAGAACGTCACAGACCTGGACTAAATGATGACCTCAAACGGGAAACAGTCGACTCATCTGTTTGTCTTCTATTGACACAGACTCACACACTTTTATTAAAAATAACTCAAACACGTTGTTCTCTTCATTAACCCTTTAAAGGCTGACACATGAAAAATAACCTGAAAACTTTGGAACCTTTGTTGGGTAATGTTAGTATAACAATCATTTACTGTTATTACTATAATAATGCAACAGCATTAAAACCAAAGGACACATGCAGCTGCAAGCATCAGTACTTCAATCTTCCACTAGAGGGCAGAAAGCCTGTAGAAGACTAAGAATAGAGTACAAATGCTTTTTGAGGAAAAGACTAATTTCGTGGTCAGAGCTCGTAGACATGTAGAGATCTGTGGATCAGACGTGATACAGAGAACGTTAAAGGGTCAGATATTTTATTCATGATGTTTCTGAGCCGTAAACAGAAAAAAGAATTGTAGCTCCTCTTATAAACTGAGCATCTCTCGTTCTTCCAGCCCATGAGGACCTGCAGCCTGGTGGTTTGGTTCCAGGTCTTGGACAGTCCTGTATCTGATGGTGTCAGATCAACAGGTCCAGATAAAGGACGTGCAGCAGCAGCACTCTGATTGGTTAGAGAAGGGTTGTGTCTGCGCTGCTGGTTGGAAGGTTTGAGTTACTGCATGTTTAGGAGGTACTGAAGGTCAAAGGTCGCAACATGGAGCCAAATGATGGAAGCAGTATGGTAAACTCACTATAGGAGTAAGAATATATTGAAATACTCAAAGAAAAGAAACCAGTTTTCTGACAAATGAAAGGTGAAAACATGAAGATCTGGACCTGGGACCACTTTACCTCCGGCCACGCTGAACAGAACTCCTGCAGCTTTGCAGAGAAACGTTCTCAGCCTCACGATTCCAGGAATCTTCACTCCGTTCAAATAACTTTTGATTTCTGGAATTCCAGAACCTGCAGCCACCGGCTGAAAGACAGAAACACGTCACATCACTCCAAAGGTTAGAGACCTGCTGAGACTGTCCAGGATGACCTGGTCAGGATCTGGGAGGAGATCCTCCAGGACTCCATCCATCATCTTGTCAGGATGCTACCAGCAGGTTGCGCTATAGAAACGACTGAGCACCTCTTAGAGCTGCTGCTGTGACCTTCAGCCACCTGGACTGACCTTCAGGTCACACCTACTGCTGACTTCAGTCTGATCATCCTGTCCTTCCTATTCATCAGCAGGACTTGTTGTTACAGCTGAGACCTGTTTGAGCAGTTTACACAATAAAGGGTTAAATAAAAAGACCACCTCACCTACCTCAACCAGGACGAGCACGCTGGCGATGAAGACGAAGGTCATGTTGAAGGACAGGAGCTCCAGCAGAGACAAAGACAGGCAGCCTTTGTCACTGCACGTCTCTATAGCTGGAGGTGTCCGGGTTAAGAAAACAGCTGATGTCCCCAACCTGACACAGGATTCTAAACATGTGACCTGAAAACATCCTGATCTATCACTTATTTATCTACAGTAAGAACCACACCCACTGGTGACCTCACTCAAAGTGGGCTGGGTCTCTAGAAACAGGAAGTAGTCGTCTGACTGGAGTCAGATCAGCCCCTAGTGGCTGATGAGACCAAACACAGAGTTAGAGCGCTGTGGAGCGTGTTGGTGGGGGACACTGTGGGACATGTTCAAACTAAAGGACTTTAAAATAATGCATAGGCAGATTATCAACTAATAATAATACACTCATCATTTATTATCCATTATTTATCTTCTTAAAGGAAAAATCAGCTGGGATTTGAACCCTGGTCTCCCACGTGACAGACGGGTTCTCAAGCATTGGGCCTATTGTCTGTCTCTCACTTCTTCCTCTAACGGTTACATCTGTGAGTGATCTGTTGGTCTGATGTAAAGACCTGGAACACCATGCTGAGGGGAAACTTCTCTTCTTTAAAAACCCTTTGAAGTTTTAAATCATACAGACCATGACGGAGTACAGACGACAGGCTCGGTGTAAAGGGTTAAGATACGGAGGTATCTCAGTTTGTGGGTCGTCAACGGGACACCTGGTCACCCTGGTGCACGCGTGACAGAGACTACACCCGCCTAGAACATGACGCCGTCTTCACTGGAGACGAGGTCTGTCCACTGGGACTGTCATGTGGACAACTGCTGCTCAGGTGTATCATCTGTTTTTGTTGGGTATGCTTTATTTAAAGAGAGGAGGGGAGGAAACATGTGAGGGAGAAGGAATGACATCATCATAGTGAGTCCAGAGGACTAGGAGGCCATGGAGCTGACAGCTGTCTGTTAGTTAGTGTGATATTTGTTACATACTGTTGTGTATTGAGAAATAAATATATTTAATTAAAAGAGATTTAATGAATGATTAAACACCAGCATAGAGTGGTAGGTGATGGGAACTGGTACTGATCCAGTCAGATGTGAGACCCTCCCTAGTTGTGATACAGGTCGTATCAGCAGGTTCTAGACTCACTCTAGTTCTAATGATTCACATCATATGTTCCTGGCTCTTCATCAGTAAACCACAGGGTTTCTGTGATTCTCACTATGTTAGAGGATACAGTCACCAACCAGAGAGAACTTGACTTTAGTGAAGAGGTGAACAAAGAAGTCCACAAACAGGCCAACCTGAAAGAGAGAGAGAAAAGCCTTTGAGTGGATCTGCAACCAATCAGGACGGAGTATTAGTGAAGTGTACCGACCAGTCCGACTGTGACCCCGATTACAAACACCATCATCCACCGCACCGCCTCGTACTTCCTGCTTTTCTAGGGGCAAAATGAACAGTTAAAGCTTTTTCACCAAATCAAACTGAAGAGCCGGGCGGACACTGAGAGGTCTTCAGGCGCGGCGCCGAGCTCCTGCAGACGTCGCAGGGTTCAATCGGTCACGAGTCATGTTCTCACACTGTCTGACCCGACGCTCTGATGGGAGCTGACTGCTCACTACGTGCTGCACGACGTGGAAATTCAGAGAAGAAGAAGAAACCCCGGAAGTGAGGAGGCATTCGTCTCCATAGACACGTATAATCAGGTTGTATTTTTATGTGTAGACTTAATCAGTGTTTATATCTACAGTATGTTCGTCTCCTCCTCCTTCTTCTTCTACTACTACTTTCATGTTGGCGCGTGCGCAGTGTGAGAAGTTCTGGGTCCTCGTCGAGGTGGAGCCACGAGAATATCAAACATGTTTGATTTTCCAGCAAGTGTACGACTGATCAGGAGCTCCTCGTGAGGTGTCAAACCACTTCTCACTCCCCCGTATACTACACCAACACACGATATGCTGAACTCGGCACGAGTACGAAAATAGTCGCAGAGCGGGAATCACCAGGAAATTGGTGCTGAAGTCACACAGTGTCTGCCTGGCTTTAGACCTCTGCTTGGTTCAAATGAGTTTTGATAAAACCTCCCTCACCTTGTGGTCCATGCCCTCCAGGACCTCCACGTAGGGCTCGTTGATGCAGCGGTCATAATCCAGGCTCTGGTAAACCACAGACACACAGTCAGACCTCCAGTGGTTCAGAGAAACTATATGAAGACCTGATCCAGCTCTCAGGTCTTCATGTCAGGGTTAAAGTTCAGGTCTTCTGAATGACCCGAACGTTAGCCCGAGTCGACCCAGATCACGCTGGGGGGGGGTTACATCTCCAGGCTGACCTGGGGTCAACTTAGGGTCCCACTGGAGGGGGTGGCTGAGTAGAGAGCACTGGGCTTCCCACTCAGGATTCTGGTCCTGTGACCGGATCAGGATGAGTGGAGGAAGGCCAGATGAGCCAATCTCATGCAAACAGCTGTTCTCTGGTTTGAAATAGCAGGAACTGAGCCTGTAGTTTGTTTGATCACCTTGTCAGTTCAGTTCAGGACGTTTGTGCTGCAGCAGGACGCACATAGCAGAGGAGTTCAGACTTCTTTAGTTGAAATAAACTGCATGTCCTGAATAAATGCTCTAAAAAACACCAGGTAATATAACATTTCTACACATCACGAAGAGACTTTCCAACCAAGACTTATTAATACCAGAAAAAACACTCAGCGATCTGCAGCAGCGTCTCTCCTGAACTGCCTAGCCATGAGAATTGTCTGGGTGAGAGGACTTCTTCCTGTTTCTAGAGGCTCCGCCCACTCTGAGTGATGTCACCAGTGGATGTTACTGATAAAACACGTCAAAGGACTCAAAATGACTTTACTAAAACCCTCTTCAAACAGGTGGACACCGACGGGACGGAAAGGAGACGATCCCAGAGAAGTACTGATCGAAGCTCCGTTAAGTCTGGTTCACTGAAGACAAAACCCAATAAAGACCAAAACAAAACCCAATAAAGACCAAAACAAAACCCAATAAAGACCAAAACAAAACCCAATAAAGACCAAAACAAAACCCAATAAAGACCAAAACAAAACTCAATAAAGACCAAAACAAAACCCAATAAAGACCAAAACAAAAACAAAACCCAATAAAGACCAAAACAAAAACAAAACCCAATAAAGACCAAAACAAAACCCAATAAAGACCAAAACAAAACCCAATAAAGACCAAAACAAAACCAAAAAAAACCAAAACAAAAACAAAAAAAAAAAAAAAACCAAAAAAAAACCAAAACAAAAACAAAACCCAATAAAAACCAAAACAAAACCCAATAAAGACCAAAACAAAACCCAATAAAGACCAAAACAAAAAACAAAACCCAATAAAGACCAAAACAAAACCCAATAAAGACCAAAACAAAACCCAATAAAGACCAAAACAAAACCCAATAAAGACCAAAACAAAACCCAAACCCAAACAAAACAAAAACAAAAACCAAACCAAAACCCAAACAAAACCAAAACAAAACCCAATAAAGACCAAAACAAAACCCAATAAAGACCAAAACAAAAACAAAACCCAATAAAGACCAAAACAAAACCCAATAAAAACCAAAACAAAACCCAATAAAGACCAAAACAAAACCCAATAAAGACCAAAACAAAACCCAATAAAGACCAAAACAAAAACCCAATAAAGACCAAAACAAAACCCAATAAAGACCAAAACAAAACCCAATAAAGACCAAAACAAAACCCAATAAAGACCAAAACAAAACCCAATAAAGACCAAAACAAAACCCAATAAAGACCAAAACAAAAACCCAATAAAGACCAAAACAAAACCCAATAAAGACCAAAACAAAACCCAATAAAGACCAAAACAAAACCCAATAAAGACCAAAACAAAAACAAAACCCAATAAAGACCAAAACAAAACCCAATAAAGACCAAAACAAAAACAAAACCCAATAAAAACCAAAACAAAAACAAAACCCAATAAAGACCAAAACAAAACCCAATAAAGACCAAAACAAAACCCAATAAAGACCAAAACAAAACCCAATAAAGACCAAAACAAAACCCAATAAAGACCAAAACAAAAACAAAACCCAAAAAAGACCAAAACAAAAACAAAACCCAAAAAAAACCAAAACAAAACCCAATAAAGACCAAAACAAAACCCAATAAAGACCAAAACAAAACCCAATAAAGACCAAAACAAAACCCAATAAAGACCAAAACAAAACCCAATAAAGACCAAAACAAAACCCAATAAAGACCAGAACAAAACCCAATAAAGACCAAAACAAAACCCAATAAAGACCAAAACAAAAACCCAATAAAGACCAAAACAAAAACCCAATAAAGACCAAAACAAAACCCAATAAAGACCAAAACAAAACCAAACCCAATAAAGACCAAAACAAAACCAAACCCAATAAAGACCAAAACAAAAACAAAACCCAATAAAGACCAAAACAAAAACAAAACCCAATAAAAACCAAAACAAAACCCAATAAAGACCAAAACAAAACCCAATAAAGACCAAAACAAAAACCCAATAAAGACCAAAACAAAACCCAATAAAGACCAAAACAAAACCCAATAAAGACCAAAACTAAACCAAATAAAGACCAAAACAAAACCCAATAAAGACCAAAACAAAACCCAATAAAGACCAAAACAAAACCCAATAAAGACCAAAACAAAACACAATAAAGACCAAAACAAAAACCCAATAAAGACCAAAACAAAACCCAATAAAGACCAAAACAAAACCCAATAAAGACCAAAACAAAAACCCAATAAAGACCAAAACAAAACCCAATAAAGACCAAAACAAAACCAAACCCAATAAAGACCAAAACAAAACCAAACCCAATAAAGACCAAAACAAAAACAAAACCCAATAAAGACCAAAACAAAACCCAATAAAGACCAAAACAAAACCCAATAAAGACCAAAACAAAACCCAATAAAGACCAAAACCAAACCCCAATAAAGACCAAAACAAAACCCAATAAAGACCAAAACAAAAACAAAACCCAATAAAGACCAAAACAAAACCCAATAAAGACCAAAACAAAACCCAATAAAGACCAAAACAAAACCCAATAAAGACCAAAACAAAACCCAATAAAGACCCATCAGGACTTCCTGCTCACCTCGTAGTCTTTTCTAGGGAGAATCTCATCCTCTTCATCTCGAAGTTCCCCAAGAATTGTCTGAAAATAATCAAAACTTACATTTAGAAACACATAGAATGATGAAGAGACATGGGACAGTTCAGACTGGATGTCTCTGGAGGACATGTCCACCATAATTAAGAATCAATACAGAGATTTTAAAAATGGTCCAAAAAGTCATTCAGAGCCAACAAGAGTCAGGAGTTATGATCAGTTATTATTGAGTTTTGTATTTTAGTCTTAACTGTAATGTTTCCTGTTATTTATTATTTAGTTTTCAGTCTTTTTTTTTATTAACCTAATAAATGTAATGATGTGTTTTATTTTGTTTAAACAGGTTTTCTCGTTGGTGTTTTTGATTAATTTCCTTTCTAATATTTCTCTCAGCATCTTGTCCCTTCATTTTTTCATCCTTTATTTTTTCATCCTTTATTTTTCCATTACATGAACTTTCTGACTGATCCATCCATCGATCTTATTTCAGGACACAAAGTCAAATACAAAACGAAAAAACAACAAGAGTTGGAGAAGGAACAGTTCGTAGTAAAGAACTGACTCTCAAAAGCCCTTCTCTATTTATAACAGCACGTAGTAACAAAATGTACAGAGTAGGGCTGCACCGATTGCAGTTTTCTGGCCGATCACCGATCTTTAGACAACCTTTCCTGCCGATCTCGATTTTTTTTGCCGATCTTGTATTTTTCATAACTAGAAGCCAATTACTTTAATGTTTCCATTTTTATTGAGTAAATTGAATGAATACTCACAAAAAATGAGGTAGTGTCCTCTCATATAAAAATTATATATATATATATATATATATATATATATATATATATATATATATATATATATATATATATAATATAAACAATTAATTAATAAAGCCAATAAAAAAGGTGCCTCTTAAAAATGAAACAAGAGATGTGAACCCTTACCAAAGCCCTTTTCTCAGGTCCTCCTTTAATTAATAGAACTTTCTGCCTGTAATTTTACTAAAACACTTGTTAAATCTACTCTAATAAACACTTCAGCATTAACTCTGTGCAGTGTGTAAATAACTTCAACATAGTGTCTCTAAACTGACTAACAGAGCAGAAATCATCCAGATTCACTTAATGCTGCTCATCTCTTCACCTTACAGGTTTTCTAACTGCGGCTGCGCACCACCTGACTACTCGGCTCCCGTAGATTTTACTTATGGTGCATTTAATGCGCCTCGTAAAAACGAGGACATAGCAGCTAAACTATGGGATAATCTACCGATTAAACGCGGAGTCATTGCTGTTTGATCACGGCCACGGGACAGTTCTCCCCCGCGCCCCTCTAATGAGAGACACGCTGGAAAGATACGTTCTGCATTTAGCCTCAAGTTGTGTCCGACGCACGCTGAAGCTACCGCCACCGGCGACGCTGTCCGCTCTCAGATCAGTGAACTCCGTTTTTGCTTTTTCTGTCATACGGACTGCAACTATAGAGAAAGAGACGAGTGGAGAGCTGAACCAGCTCACTTTGTTGTAGTTTGAAGCGTTAGCAGCCGCGCTAGCAGCTGTTAGCTTTCGTCTCGGGTACAACTTCCTAGGTTTAGCCTGGCCGGGTCCGATGAAAGTCTGGCGGGCCGCCAGGCTTATAAAGCGCTGGGGGAAACCCTGAGTGTAGCACGGACGTGATGTAGCGCGGAAGGGAGGGAGGCAGTCTGCACCTCCCGGGAACAGGAGAAAAAAGATGATTTAAAAGCTTATAACAAGATCGAGGATTGGATGGGAATATGGTCGATTTACGATCCTCCTAGTACAGTCATCATTTGTTTGAAGGTAATCATAAAAAGTATTCAGGTGGTTCTTTGAGACCAGTTCAAACCGACTAACGTGGACACCAGCAGGTCAAAGCTGGAAGAGAACCTGAGATCGGTATCGGCCCGTAGAACCAGAATCGGTGCGTTTTCAACCAGACTCCATTCAAAATCTGTCAAATTTAAGTTTTGAAAATATAAACAGGTTTTAGGTAGCTTCCGGTTACAGTCACATCTTCAGGTGACCCTCACCTGGACTAAGACCTACAGAGAGACCATACAGAGAATAACAGAGAAGTCAACACAAAGTCTCAGAAGTGTAAAAACGTCTCATCTGGACTAAACGGAGTGAATTTAAAGGTAGAAACAGGATTTAGTGACAGCCAGCAGCAGTGTGGAGCGAAACAGGAAAACAAACTGGGGAAAATTCAGTTAAAATTCTAAAAAATCAGATTAAAATCAAATTAATCTGATGAATCTATCCGGTCCTTCTCACCAGCTCCTCCGGCGTCCGCGTCTCCTCTTCTCTGCAGCAACACTGGCAACAACAACAGTTCCTACAGCACGCCATCTTGGCTGTTGTGTCATGCTGCCTTCAGGGACCGTTGGAAATCTTCCCTCTCTTAAAACAGTCGAGAATAAACCCGCTTTGACCACCGTAAAAGATTCACGCAGTCTCGTTAACATTTATATAAAACCGCGATTTAAAGTTAAAGCTTCTAGATGTGAGTTTATCTGTAAATCATGTTAAAATGATTTTAGAAAAGTGAAGATGCATTTCAAACGTGAGATTTTCTGAGACTTTGAACGCCGCAGAGCTCATCTCACGTGACACAACACCTCGTTTTTTTTTTCCTCAAAACTTTATTGAACGAACAAAAAGTTCAAGTAACGGTAATGGTGTCTGTGACATTACAATAACAACAACAGTGATGATTATAATCATAATTTTTAATTATAAGTTTATCCCATTTAATTAAGATCACTCAACTGGAAAAATAAGAATGTAATAGGAAAAATAACTATACATGTTTGCCTAAACATAGAAATCTTTAAATAATCTTGTCTTATGCTTTTTAAAAATATCTGCATAGAAATAAACATTTAGAAAATATATTTAACAAACTGATACAATACATAATGAGTCGAGAGTGATGCATTTACAAAACAATGTAATCAGTTTAGACATTTTTGATTGTATATAATTTATATGTGGTGTTGTTTATGTTTAATCCAATAGATTTGATTTCAAACTGTTTTTTTTTCATCATTATTTATCAGAGGTTTAGTTGTTGGGTTACTAAAAATGAACAGAATCAATATGTACGGGTAAATACGTATTGATTTGTTTATATGTCAGTTGTAGGTCAGTTTATTAGCATCAAACCAACACTTTTAGTTATTCAGCTCAAATATCAATTTGCATTATTGGTCCAATGAGAATAAAATTATTCATAAATGATTAGATTTAATTTTTCTGTTTGCACAAAAAAAAAATCAGTGAATATGAGACCTCAGGCCACAGGGGGGCAGCATTTAAACACTTTGTTTTCTCACCAGTCTGCTCAGAAGGTCCAGTTGTAGTAAAACAAGGAGCAGTCTGGCACAAACCACTCAGACGATGTCTTTCTGAACAGATTATTTATTTATAATGAAAAAGTCATTTCAGTTCACAGAATATTGAACATGTTCAGTCTACATAAAAATACAAAACTCTATCAGATACAGAGAGAACAAAATCCTACAAACTAAAACTTAGAATTGTTTGTGGAAATAAATCAGAAATAAAATATCAGGTTCCATCAGGTTAACTGTTGCATCATAAAGTTTAAAACCAGCGAGTCCAAAGTGTGGCTCACAGTGAACGAACAGAACAGAACTGGAGGTATGGATAGAGGACAGGTCAGACGGAGACCTGAAGGGACAGGATGAAAGGAAAAGAAGATTCTTCCTTTATGGCCCTGATGAATGGAACGTGTTATTCAAAGAAAACGTTGAACAAGTTTTAGTTGAATGAACGAACGATTGATTTCAGACAGATGACATGAACAACAAAACAATCGTTGTACACAGTGTTGAAGCATTTCTGACAACGGTTGTGAGAACAAAACAATAAATATAAGATATAATATATAATGAATATATAAGCAATGAATATAAGATATAATATATAATGAATATATAAACAATGAATACAGCTGTCCAATAGGGAGTGGGAGGAAGAGAACTTATTGAACCCCGCCCCGTTGGGTAACACATCCTACATCACAGTAACAGTATGAAGTTTAACATTTAAGCAATTCAATCTGAATTATTCTTTTTATAATATTAAAATACCAATACAGTATTTTCAACAATACCTATAATACCCATTTGATCTAAGTAAAGTTCCTCATAGAGGCACAATAAATGGTTTTTCGATTCTAATCTATTTTATACTAATCTATAAAGGTAATGAATAATTAAGCTGAGTATTTATTGTCCTGACATCTGTCCCTCAGTCTGCTGCTTCTTGTTTTACAGGTCCTGTAGGTCTTGGACCCCAGAGACAGAAAAGGTCCCCCCCCCCGATTTAAGCTAAACACAAAAATTAAGAATTGTGTGTTTGGTTGAATATTTCTTTGTGGAAACAAAGTTTTGTGGTAATAATAAGGAAAACGTCTATAGGTCTAAATCTCACACAGTTTGTTCATTACTAAAGAATAAAGGAATAATCAACTTTTCCTTAGAGATCATTATCCCTCTACTCTAGATCTCTCAACGTAGATCTGATCAAGTCCCTCCTACTCAGCACTGGGACATGTCAGTGGACCATCTCTGTATCCGACAGACTGGTTTTCACATATTCTGGGTCACTGTGAAGTGGTGTTCTACCAGTTATCCACAGTAAGGACCACACCCCGCTGACATCACTCAAAGTAGGCGGAGTCTCTGGAAACAGCTGTCTTCCATGGGTCTTGGGGGGCCGGTATGTGGCTCCTCACACTCACTAAGGAAAAACCTTACATATGTACAAGAGCACAAACACACACAGGCGTTGGACTCAGACGTTCTCGGACACATAAACTCGGGCTGTGGTTGGCACTAAATGCACCTTGAATGAAGCATTAAGCCTGATTTATACTTCTCCGACAGCACGTTTGCGCTCACACGCAGATGTATTGACGGAGACGTTTTTGATTTTTACTTCTCCGTCAGTGTTGTGAAGCAGTTCTCCACCAGGACAGCAGAGGGCGCATAACTTTTCTGCAGTAATGCCTCGGTCGACCAACGTTTGTTTATTTCAGCTCAGTAATGGCCGACAGAGAGCGAATTCTGATTGAGTTTGAACAGATTGATCTCGAGGAACAAACAATGTTGTTAAAAAGAATGAAACAGGAGTGAGGAGACTACAACAGGAGTCTGTTGAATGTCCGTCCGTCCAGTGAGGACGAGGCAGACGACGAGTGAATCTGTAGCTCTTGTTTAACCCTTTAGGGACACTGATGGATGATATAAATGTTTGTACTTCGTCTGCCAGACGTTTCTCGAGCTGATCCATATCTGCTTCCCTGAGATTCTACTATTACTACTCTGTTGATAGCGGCATGAAGCCGGAAATGATCACGGGGTGTTGAGCCGACCAATCACAGGCATGCGTTGTCCGTCGCTTTCGACGCATAGTTAGAATTTTGGGCCCGTCTCCGTCAACCTCTGCGAGCATGTCGTAGAGAGCTTGCGTCGACGCATAATGGCGTTGCGTGTCTCCGTAACGACGCAGACGGAGAAGTATAAATCAGGCTTTAGTGTGCCTCTCGGTGACATTGGTTTCGGTGTAAATATGTAGATGTGTTGGGGCAAGAAGTACATGATACAGTATACTATGATACAGGGGAGGGGATGGATGTTTGTTTATTAAGCTGTAGTTTGTTACGTGAGTGGGAGTCCAGGTTACCAGACCAGACAGTTGGATGAGGTGATATGCTCTGAATGTTCATCAGTGAACATTCATTTCATAACAAGGTGATTCTCAGTTTGACCCTTTTTAAATCTCATGTTTATCTCATGAGCTGGGGAGAAGACCGTCTGGGACTCCCTAATTGGGATGCTGCCCCCACGACCCGGACAGGAGGAAGAAGACGAGATGAGACGATGTTTATCTCATCAGAGAAGAGATGAACGGGATTGGTTCAGTCAGACGGGATGTGATCTGATGATCTCACTATGACCTCTCTAGGACAAAGTTTGAGGATGGATTCAGAGATGATTTTAAAATCAGTTTGAAAAGCTGACCTTTCACCAGCTTTGCAGTTGCGTCTTGAACTGTCAACATCTTGGACCTGAGAGGTGGGACGTTTGTAAGAACAGGTTTTAAGGAAATTTACAACATTTAGAAAAGTTTCATTTCCTGGAGAAATGCTGAGCACTGAAAGAGACGGCTGAAAACTGAAGACCTGTCTGATAAAGACTTGAAGTTTAATTTTAAAAACAACCTTAAACCAGGGTGTTCAAACCTTAAAGCGGCTCTCTGGAGCATTTTTCTCTGTATCAAAGTTTTCTAAATGTTCTAAATGATATTTCAGGTCTAAACTATGATCTATGGGTTGAGTTCCACAACATCTGTCATTCTGATGAAGACCCTCCTTCCTCCTAGAGACCCCTTTCCATTATTTCTTGCCGCCGACATTTTTCAGCCAATGAAATTCAAATGTCTGCATTCTCTCAACATGCATCGACCAAACCTGTACCAGTAGGGGGCGCTGTCGTACAGGACGCTCCTTGTGTTTCTCTGTTTGCATCTCAGCCTCACGGCTCATTTCTACTAAAAACCTACCCATTCTCCAGCTAAAGACGGGTTTATTTTTATTTTTAAACCTTTCACCTCACAGAATGGCAAGGCTTGACAGGGTTACGCGTTTATTTTGGTCAGAAAGTTCATCCAGGGCCGAGTCAAGTTCAGCTTCAGAGTCCAGCAGCAGCTCTCTGCTAACAGAGCTAATATCAGAAGCAGCAGGGACAGAGAGGGCTCTTCAGACCCTCGTAGTGTTGTTGGAATAAGATTGTGAACTGTGAGTGATTAAACCCTACACACTGAGCGGTACAGTTCATGTCCGAAGTATATGCGCCGCGTGCACGCGCGCACACGCGACCGGACGCGCGTGTCGAGATGTTTTGAGGAGGAGCCTTTGGACGCTAGATTCAAAAACTGCTCTCTTGATGAAATCCTCCAGAGTGCGGCTTTAAGACGAGGTTCAAAATTGACAAATTGAAAATCCTGATTTCTGTAACCCTAATCCTAAAAAAAGAACCAGTTTGTATTTTTCCCAAAGTCAAACAATACATGTAACATCACTGTAAAAAGAAATGTCTCGACTCAACAACAAAAAATCAACACAACAGTTTCCTTTAGTCTTTTTGTGTTTTGACAACTTCATCTGAAATGACATTGAACCAACAAACAACTTTACTCTGGGAGAATTCACCATTTCTCTTCAGTCAAAGGTTGTATTAAGTGCTGTTTACCTGTAAAAGCAGGTTTTTAAGGTAACTCAAAGATTATACTTCTCCAACTGGCTTTTACATATTATATTAAAGTACTTTTATTTGTTGCCTACAATAATTCACACAACTTTTTAATAGCAACTATTAAAACATATGCTGATCCAATTAGACTTTGTTCAGGTAATTTTCATTGGTCTAGTTCTTCTGGCTTTAGGTAATGTTTAAGAAAGACAGTTAAAGGTAAATGTCCTGTTTTTATAGAGCGCCCTACACTCCCCAAAGCTCTGTACAACAACACACACATTCACACACTGATGGCAGTTAGCTTCACTGTAGCCAGCTGTCCTGGGGCACCACCACCAGCAGGCAGGATGGTGAAGTGTCTCCAAGGTCACAACGACAATCTAACCCAGCTGGAGCTGGGATGGAACCAACAACCCTCTGGTAATCAGACCGGCCACTCTACCAGCTGAGCTACACGCCGCCCAGGTCAACCAGTGATTTAATGAACTTTGTTTTTATTTTGCCACCCTGCTACCTAGGTCTCTGAAGAAAAGCTTTCAACTTGGGATGTTGTGTAATGTTAGCCCCGCTCTCAGGTTACTAATTGTTCTTACCCACTGATCTAACTGTGAGGAATATGGCAGTAGACAAAAAATCACTTTCTGGTGGAATATCCCTTTGAGAAAGTTGTGGCAGAACAGCTGATTTCTTTTATGGAGAAATATGAGATTTTTGATTAATTTCAGTCCGGTTTCAGAAAGCTCCACTCCACAGAAACTGCGTTACTAAAAGTCTCTAGTGACATTCTGATGTCAGCTGACTCTGGAGAATCCACTGTCATGGTTCTCCTGGATCTGTCCTCAGCATCTGACACCATAGACCACAGTGTTCTGATTAACAGGCTTCATCATACTGTAGGTGTATCTGGTGTAGGGCTGGGACGACGCGTCGACGTAATCGATTACGTCGACGCGTAAAATACGTCGACGCAAAAAATGTGCGTCGATGCGTCATCGCTTTCAAAACAAACATGGCGCCAGTGAGTAAATCAGTCCACCCGGACTCGTAGTTAAAAAGTACGGGACTATTTTAACAGAAAAGGAAGCGAATCAGTCGTTTGTCGGCTTTGTAAAATGGAAATGGCCGATCATAAAAGCACGACGGTGCACCAGCATCTCAAGCGGCATCCAGGAGCAGCTTCCGCAAATGACAAAACACAGAAAGTTTTCTACTTTTTTACTAACGCTGGTTTTTACTAGGGGCGCAACGGAACGCTGGTTTTTACTAGGGGTACAACGGAACGTCACTGATCCTGATCCCTGTGGATCGCCCTCTATAGTTTGGAACGCATGTGTTCCGGATGACGCAGCGCTCGCTAAATCATCTCCGACACTCTGCTTATCTGCTTGCGCGCTCTGAATCTGCAAATAATTCCCCTCTGAGAAAGACGTTCGTTTTGCCGTCACGTATAGAGGTTCAGGCTGTTGGAGTCGGTCGTTTTAGTTCACCAGAACAAAGATCCCTGATCAATATCTGGTCAAGTCTGTTGCGCGCCCGCGGAGCAGCTGATTCCTCCGTCTCTCTCTGTCAGCTAGAATAAATAGACAGATAGACAAACCAGACTCATCTATTTCTGTCTAAGATAACGTAGTATGTTGGGCTTTTATACGAGCTAATGGACGTTAATATAACCGGAGTTCTAGCAGGAGGCTCAGAGCAGCGCCTGGAG
This sequence comes from Callopanchax toddi, assembly GCA_006937965.1. Classification (NCBI taxonomy): domain Eukaryota; kingdom Metazoa; phylum Chordata; class Actinopteri; order Cyprinodontiformes; family Nothobranchiidae; genus Callopanchax; species Callopanchax toddi. Next base: position 3,173 of record SSNR01000807.1, on the reverse strand, counting down.
CGTCACGCCCCTCCGCCCAGCTGTGACCGCTTTCACAGAAACAGGTCTGTGACCCCGGAAATTTGCATTTAAGTCCATCTCCCTCATTAATTACCGGTAGTTTTAATATTTTTCAATATTATTATTATTACTATTATTATTTATTGGTTAATATAGCCCTTTACAACAGTCAACTAGACAGCCAAAGTGCTTTATAAGCCTAAGTAAAAGCAAAAATACAAATAAAAGAATGCATTAAAAACAAACAAAACTAAGAATTAAAAGGAATCAGAAAACTGGAATAAAAGTCAACACTACGGAGTGTTAAAAGCCTTCCTGAATGAAAAAGTTTTAAGATTGAATTTAAGAAGGCCCAGGTCAGTGACTAGTCGTAGGTCCAATGGAAGCTGGTTCCAGAGTCGGGGTGCCGCCACAGAGAAAGCCCAGTCACCCCAGTGTTTATATCTGGTCCTCAGAACTTTTAGAAGAAACTGGAATGAAAATTGTATTGAAGCATTGGATTGACATCTTGAGTTAAATGTTGTACTACTACAAACTTTATTTTCAAGTTTTTTATTAAAATGTGTTCAAATGAAGAAATTTGCGTTTATTTCATTGAGATACTTAAAATAGCAAATGTCAAATTACTATACAAGTCAAATAATGGGGAAATAATCGGTAATCGAATCGAATCAAAATCGAATCGAATAGAAAAATGAATCGTTAGATGAATCGATGCATCGAAAAAATAATCGCTAGATTAATCGATTCCAAAAATAATCGTTTTGCCCAGCCCTAATCTGGTGTAGCCCTAGAGTGGTTCCAGTCCTACCTTTCAGGTAGAACTTTTAGTGTTGATGCAAACCAGATCGTGTCAGACTCCCAGAACCTGACCTGTGGGGTCCCACAGGGCTCAGTGCTGGGTCCTATCCTGTTCATTTTTATGCTGATGATATTCAGCTGTACTGCTCATTTAAACCGTCTGAATATTTTAAGTTGTCCTCACTGTTAAAATGTTTTAATGACGTCAAACAGTGGCTCAGTGACGACTATTTGCAGGTGAACTCTGATAAAACTCAATCACTAATTTTTGCCCCAGAAAACCAAATGAGTGAAATGAAGCAGCTCCTTGGCTCCTTCTGTCAAACCAAACGTCAGAAACCTTGGTATTACTCTAGATTCTGCCATGTCATTAGAGGGACATTCACCAGGTTTAATCCATAGCTGTTTTTTTCTACTGAGAAATATCTCTAAGATCAGAACTCTAGTGTCAAAAGCAGAATTAGAGATAGGTATGTAACGATTCACTCAAGCCACGATTCTATTCGATTCCCAATTTTAAGCTCACGATTTTTGATTTTTTTACGATTTTTCATAACAAAATTAATTTATTTTATGGCCAAATAATTCTTTTTATTTCATAATAGCCCTTTAGTCCTGGTCTCAAATAGTAATTTTCTATTGTCTTACTGGGAACAAGGGAAAGCCAAATGCTGCCACACTGTTGACTTCTAATTGACTGGAGCATCATCTATCTAGAAGCTGCTTGTCTCTGTTCTGAATGATTTGCAGAACGTTGTCACCACTGTGTGTGATGGTTGAAATGTCCTCATTATTGTTTAAACTTCAAATGTATTTGTCAGTATGTATAGTTTAATAGATATTAAGGAAAATGTGTTCATTACTGTTTACATTAACAATGTTTGTCAGTAGTTTTTAGCCAAATCCTAGATGTAGTTTAGTTAAACAGATGTCGATTTAGTAGCTGTAGTAACGACATGTGACCAGCAGGGGACATCTAGCGCTAGAGAGCACGTCTGAGCAGCAGAGGAAGAAACTCCGTGGTTATTTATATTTATTTATAAATTCACCTTTTCAGGTATGACTTATCCATAAGAACACCTGTAGTGTCATGTGACTTTAACAGAACGGTCATGAATGCATTCAGTTGTTGATCCGGTTTAGTTAACTAGTTGAAACGATAATCGGACTGGTATTTTATGTTTCTTTATGATCACTCTGTTTGCTTCTCCGTGAACCGTCACCTTATCGTGGTGGAGGAGTTTGAGTGCCCTAATGATCCTAGGAGCTATGTTGTCTGGGGCACTTTGTGCCCCTGGTAGGGTCACCCATGGCAAATTGGTCCTAGGTGAGGGGTGAGACAAAGAGCGGTTCAAAAGACTCTTCATGGAAATAAAATCAAAGAACCAGAGTACCCGGCCCGGAGGGTTACCGGGGTCCCACCCTGGAGCCAGGCCTGGGGTTGGGGCCCGTGAGCGAGCGCCTGGTGGCCGGGCTTTTGCCCATGGGGCCCGGCCGGGCCTAGCCCGAATCGGATACATGGGCTCATCCACCTGTGGACCCACCACCTACAGGAGGAACATGAAGGGTCCGGTGCATTGTGGGTCAGGTGGCAGACCAAGGCGGGAGCTTTGGCGGTCCGATCCCCGGACAGGAAAACTGGCTATCGGGACATGGAACGTCACCTCTCTGGGGGGAAGGAGCTGGAGCTTGTGGAAGAGGCTGAGCGATACCGGCTAGATATAGTCGGGCTCACCTCGACACATAGCGCTGGCTCTGGAACCCGAGTCCTGGAGAGGGGTTGGACTCTCTTGTATGCTGGAGTTGATCCGGGTGAGAGGCGGAGGGCTGGGGTGGGCTTTCTGTTAGCCCCAAGACTCTCTGCCTGTATGTTGGGGTTTTCTCCGGGGGATGAAAGGGCAGCTTCCCTGCGCCTTCGGGTTGGGGAACGGGTCCTGACTGTTGTTTGTGCTTATGCACCAAATAGCAGCTCAGAGTACCCACCCTTTTTGGAGTCTCTGGGACGAGTGCTGGATAGCGCTCCTACTGGGGACTCCATTGTCCTGCTGGGGGACTTCAACGCTCACGTGGGCAATGACAGCGTGACCTGGAGGGGCGTGATTGGGAGGAACGGCCCGCCCAATCTGAACTCGAGTGGTGTTCTGTTATTGGACTTCTGTGCAAGTCGCAGTTTGGCCATAACGAACACCATGTTGGAACATAAGGATGCCCACCGGTACACCTGGTACCAGGGCAGCCTAGGTTACAGGTCGATGATTGACTTTATAGTTGTATCATCTGACCTGAGACCGTATGTTTTGGACACTCGGGTGAAGAGAGGAGCGGAGCTGTCAACTGATCACCACCTGGTGGTGAGTTGGATCAGATGGCAG
>SSNR01000806.1:67284-105156 GCA_006937965.1 Callopanchax toddi | reverse complement strand
GAATGAAGCAAAAGTGCTCGTTTCCTCTCCTCTGGCCACTCATTCCCCGAAGCAGCAAGAACTAGCAAGTAATTACGGAACATCTTCTCCCACGTGTCAAGCTGAATAGGCGGCTCACCCGGGCAGGGCAGGAACGGCGGAGGAAACGGCGTCGAAGCAAAAGCCATCTTCTTGAAGCAAACAGGACCTCGTCGCCAATTTGTTATGTTTTGTAATCCATAAATGAAGAGGCTTTGTAGAACTCAGAACGCTTTACTCTCATATAACAGTCAGAGTCAGAACATCGTATTCCACCATCTTACATTCTTCTTTTTTCTACTCTCTCACGTGCATCTTCCTCCAGTCTCTCTCTTAATCCTACACTGACCCGTACTGGTCACAGTATGCAACAGTTATTTACTCTTTCAAAGAAATCAGCTGTGTTCAAGCAGGGAGAGATTGAAAAAAATCAGGAATCATGAGCTAAAAACACTCCAGCGCTAGCATAACAGCTAGCCACTTTGGGTTAGCATAACCCTCGTGAGACACGTGACTTCCTGGGTACCGTGACGGCGACGGAGATCTTGCAATCGTGGTATTCCGGATCTAATCACCAGATGGGGCTAAGTGACTTTTCATTAACTCTGTAAAGGGTCATATTAGCACAGACTGGCTCAAGGAAAAGATTTAAAAATATGAAAAAGTTGCATATTATCACTTTAAATCAAATAAGTGTTTGAAACAATAGAAAAAAAGCCTTAATATTTGATACAGAAACCTTTCCAGAGGAAGTTTCAGCTCCTCCATACTGGGTCCAGGTCTGGAGATGGTCTAGGACACTCCAGGACCTTGATGCTTCTAATAGAGCCTCCTTAGTTTCCCTGGCTGTGTTTCAGGTCATTGTCCTACTGGAGACCCAGACATGACTCATCTTGAATGTTCTTACTGAGGGAAGGAGGTTGTTGCCCAAAATCTGGTGATCCATGTCTCCATCCATCATCTCCTCAGTACAGTCCAGTCATCCTGTCTTCATTACAGAAAATCACCCCAAAACCTGATGTTTCTACTAGTGCTGTCATGCGCAGTGATGGGCAGTAACGCGTTAGAAGTAACGCGTTACTGTAATCTAATTACTTTTTCAAGTAACGAGTAAAGTAAGGGATTACAAAGGGAAAAAAAGTAGTTGGATTACCGTTACTTTTCCGCGAACACGCTGCGTTAGTGCGTTACTAAACCATGATTTTGTCGGAGCGCCTCCTGACTTTTCCGTCTGAGCTGCGACATCAGCGGTAACAACAAACCGGTGTTTTGATCAACCAGTGATCACATGGAGCTCAGAGACAGCAGGACTCTCTGTGTGGGGAGACAACTTTTATCTACAGCCAGAAATTACATCTCTGATCTGAACAAGCACCTAAACCAGCACGGGGATGTAGAACTCCCCCGATCCCCCGCTGACATGATGACCGCTGCAGCTTCTGCATCCAGAGCCGACCGACGGCTCCTCTCCTGATCAACAGGTGAAAAGAAGCGACAGGACTTAGTGCAGCTGGACTGAAGAAGCTCAGCGCTGCAAGCTAGATTGTCCAGGTCAGGACACGGTGTCCCTTTCTACTGTGGACTCTCTGCTTCATTCGGAGTCCGGCGCGCCGTAGAGAAAAAAACGATCCGAGCTTCAAGCTGCTGCAGACACGGACGTAAATAAAAAGGGGCCCGGGGGGCAAAGGCCCCTGCGCGTTTTTTATGGCAGTTTTGCTCCCTGTAGTTTTTACAGTCTAAAACAACGTTCCACTATATTAAATGGATACTGGCTGTTGTTTTTAGGTGTAGGGTTAATATTTAAACCAGGGTTCACAAACTTTTTTGAAGCAAAATTGGAGTTTTAAAATCTATATTAATGCATTTGTGATTAAAAAAGAAGGCAACAGTTTATAAATTGTATTTTATTATAAACTTATTCTATTTGGAGAAAAGGTCTGTGGGCACCTTGTCTGGTTCCTGGGGCACCAGGTTCGTGACCCCTGGTTTAAACAGTCCAGCCCCTCTTCTCCACCTCCAGCCCCCCCACCCCTGTACTTAAGACAGTTATGTCTCTCATGCTTTTCAAATCAAATGTTTATCCTTGCTTGAGAGAAAAGACAACATAAAGAATTTAATTTGAAGGTTACACTCAGAGAGAAATACAGGAGAAACACTTGATTTATTTTTATAAAATCTGGTTAAATGAGCAGAAAATAAGTTTAAATGTTCAACTAATTCCTTCAAGTCAGAGACTAGAATTTTATTTAATTTGTGATTGATGCAAAGAGCATAAAGCTAAAAGTTCAGAACTAATAAAACAAGTTTTGAAAAGAGACTGGTTTGATTCAGTTTGATGTGATGGATGCAGAAAGAATAGAATTAGGTCTGTTGATTTATAGCTATTCAGATTGGACACGTTTTTGAAAAGTAACTAAGTAAAGTAATAAGTAAAGTAACTAATTACTTTTGAAAATGAGTAATCAGTAAAGTAACTGGATTACTTTTTTGGTGAAGTAATCAGTAATTAGTAACTAATTACTTTTTCAAAGTAACTTGACCAACACTGGTCATGCGATTAAAAAAATTGTGCGATTAATTAATTATGATCTGTAATTAATTAATCTAATTAATCGCATTTTTAATCGCATCTAAAGAAATGGCTAAAGAAAGCCCTCCTCTTGAGTTATTGTCATTTAAATTCATTAAATGACTGTGTCAGACCAGTAGATTGATATAGAACAACATAAAGTGTCTTTCTGAAGTCATTTATTGTGTTTAACAGACTTGAACAGATTCAGTCCCAGTGCAACCATTACTTTGGTCAGTGGACTCAGTCTGCAGCAGCTCTGTTAACCCCTCATCTGATTTTAGGTTCTGTTTTATCTGCTGTAAAGCACATTGTGTTGTTCTGCAGGAAATGTGCTCTATGAATAAAGTTGATTTGATCTTCCACCAAGAATGAGATTTAAATTTCAAAGGTGGGGGGGGACACAACTTGAATACAGGGGTGGGAGGAGGTGGAGAAGAGGGTCTGAACTGTTTAAAAAGAGCCATAATATCAACCCTACACGTAAAAACAGCCAGTATCCATTTAATATAGAGCAACATTATTTTAGACAGTAAAAACTACAGGACTCTAAACTGACTTTAAAAACAAGCAGAGGACACGTCCCCCCTGCACCCCCCCCAAACTACATCCATGTCTTCCATCGGGCACCGCTGACTGGACCGGTTCATAACACCGCCAGTCCAGCGGTGTACTAGGCCTACTGGTAACCAGTGGTCAGCGCTGTGCTGGACAAGCGGTGGAAACTGAGCCGGCCGGTCGCGCACCGGACCAGCTGATATTTAAGGCTGAAATACACCAGCGATCAGCGCTGCGCCACGTCGCTCCGTTACTTTGAATATAAACCGTTGTAGTCCGTCAGATCACTCGGTTTAGGCTACTATTAGTGATCAGCGCTGTGCTCCACAAGCGGTGGAAGCTGTCAGCCGGCCGGTCGCGCACCGAACCGGCTGACAGTTACGTGTAATCAGAGCTGTGCTGGGCTGACGGTGGTCATCGGTTCCGGTCGAGTAGCTCGTGAAATGAGCAGGTCGTTTTAATTTGCACTTCCTGTTGCAGCGGGTTCAGATAAACAGCGCTCTACAAGGTGATGCCGGTTTCATAACACCGCTATGGCCATCAGCTGTTTGTTTTGTCTCGGCATCATGCGTAGGTCACGTGATCACTTCCTGAAAGTGAGGGGCCCTGAGCCTCACAGAGCTGCTCAGTGACACACAAACACCACGAGGAGACCAGCTCAGCACACACACATCACTGCAGCGGCAGACTGCAGGCAGAAACGGTCAAGCAATTAAAAATGCGATTAACGCGATTAAAAAAAATAACGCGTTAATTAGGGCTGTAATTAATTAATCGTAATTAACGCGCTAATCTGACACCTCTAGTTTCTACCTCCATGCCTCATGGTTGGGATGATGTTCTTGGGATTGTTCTCATCCTTCTTCTTCCTCCAAAAACGGTGAGTAGATTTTGTACTAAAAAGTTCTATTTTGGTCTCCTCTGACCTCCTGGCCTTCTCTCAGGCCTCCTCTGGATCATCCAGATGGTCTTTGGTAAAATTCAGATGGACCTGGACATGTGCTGGCTGCAGCAGGGGTTCCTTGCATACTGCAGGATTTTAGTCCCTGGTGGTGTAGTGCAGAGGTACTTAATAGTACCCCTGCACTTTCTTGCCCTCTAGCCATGTACAGCTTTCCTTAAAATGTCATTATTTCATAAAATCTGCCACAAGTCAACACAGCACCTCCCGCGCAGCTCCAGGAAGAGGAGCTGCTGCTGTGTACAACATGTGACTGCCCCTCCAAACACACACACACACACACACACACACACACACACACACACACACACACACAAACACACACCTTAATTCTTTTCAAGCCCCTTGTGTAATTTGTAGCTAATGATAAACTTTGACCCTGTGGTCTTTGCTCTCTTCAGGTCATTGACCGATGTGGGCTGGTCCCTCTCCTTCCTCCTGATCATTGATTCTCCACCAGGTCAGATGGAGCCCAGCTGTTAGCCTGTTGTCCTGCAGCCCATCCCAGCCTTGTGTAGATCTACAGTTTAGTCCCTGGTGTCCTCAGATAGTTCTTTGTTCTCCATGATGGAGCGAGAGGGGGGGAGAAGGGGTGTTTTGGGAGGGGTCGTGATACGTAGAATAAAAAATTTTCTCTCTTGCCTAAATACTGTAGCTTTAAGTGGTGGGAAATGGGTAGATGGAAGATGAAACTTTCCAAAAATATGCTAAGAATTGATCTTTTTGGATGGGGTAAAGCTGTAGATGGCTGGTTGCTGTCAGAAGACTGGAGGTTTTCCTGTGGTTTCTAGAGTTTCTTCAAACGTACCATGTTGTTTTTTGGAGGAACAGTTTTCCAGTGTTGATTCAGATTGACTCAGGTATCATAAATCCATTCTGTACTGAACACCACCCCGGCCCTCTCTCTATCCATTTGCATGTCTGACCTTGTGTCTTGTCACAACCCTGTATATTGTTGAGTTCAGGTTAAACATGGAGCTTAAACAAACATGTGAGTGAACTTGGAGTTTGTGAGCAGGTGAGCCTAACCTTCAGCAGGTGAAGCTTCCCCCCAGATGTCCGTGTACAGATGAGGAAGTGTTTAGTGAACAGAAAACACTGCCTCTCTCCTTCCTTCCTCAGAGAGAGCGAGCCCAGACGGACCTTACTGAGCATGCCCCGCTCGCTGCTGGACGGCAGCTGGATGAGAGAGCCTGTTCATGGAGACGAAGAGAGTGAGGTTATGGAGGATTGGGGCCAAATATCTGGTTGGAAGAGACTTCAGCTGACCTTGTCTGACGAAGGTCTGGCTTGTGTCCAACAGGATGTCGCAGCCTTCAACAATCATCCTCTCAATGGCCAGGTTCTTCCTGATGTTCTCCGTGTCGCTCACCTCATCGTGCATCATCCTGAAAACACAGTGATTACAGAGCCTTCATGGTGGTGTGGTGGATCGCTTCAAAGCAAGAAGGTCTCAACTGGGGAATTACTGAAAATCTGCAACACTTTAAGTCAAAGTTTCATATTTCTGGCGTAGTAATAATCTAATATGAAATTGACAACAGTGTCAACCTTTAAAAGTATGTAAAAGGTAGAGAAGTCCACAGGAGATCTCCTGACTCCTATCTTCTTCTTTGCACACATACATGGAGCAGACACATGATGAGTGTTTCTATGGGTATTTTTCATCCTATAGAAACTTTCCATCTGTTCAGGGCAGCTGTGTGTAGAAATATCAGATTCTCTCAGTGGCTTGATACTCAGGTTATCACACCCTCAGCTGTATGTGCACACCATCACCTCCTCATGCACGCAGAGGTTTGGTTTTAAGGCCACGGTTATCTGCTCGCATGAACTGGGAGTTACAGTTGTGGTTGGTTCTGGTGAGCAGAACCTCTAAAGATAAAACGTGCAAGTAAGACGAAAGTCATGCCCTGTTGGGGTGTCCTACTACTTCTGCTACTTCAAAGAGAACAGGACGGAGGTGGCTTAAGTAAAAGATATATAACTTAGTCTAGACGTTTTCAGTCTACCCTGAGGTTTTCTCACTGCAGGTTCAGCGATTATCTTGTGTTTTATCTGAATAAAACCACTTGAACCTGCTGCCTTCAGAACATGGTTTTGACTCTTGATTCTTGATTTTTACTACTAATAAAGCCAAACTTTCCTCTGAGAACATTTTTGTGTTCAACACTAATCCAACAAGTCAGATTTAGAGGTGACATGTTGAGTTCAGGAGCTTTTATTGACTGGTGTAAGGCAGACCAGCTGTTTGTCTGCTTTATGAAACTGGTAGGAAAGCTCTGATATGATAACTGAAATCATCATGTGTGTTCATTAAATTGTGCGTGTTTTTCTAAATTATTACAGAATGGGTATTGAATGTTTGAGTTTTACTAAATGCAACACCTATTTTGTTTGAAAACACAGTTACTGGGGTCTAAGGTACTATTGGGTAAGGTTTTCAGCATTTGAGCCAATCAGAGGCAGGAGAGGGAAGGTCTGTTAGTAGAGAGTTATTAATGTAAGTAATGTTAGTGGAGTTTCCTGATACCCCCTCTTCTAGGCTGATGGTGATGTTAGCTTATCAATCTCTTCTGTTTTATTTTATTAATTATTCTATGAAACACATGGCTGCTCATTTATTATCAAACATTTTTAGTTGTCGTTGTAAGCTTGGTGTTCAAAGTAGGGTAAAAACATGAAAAAACAGAATTGAATAGATTTAAAGTTGAACTAAAGTTGTATTAATATGATGTTTTTTTTATTTTCTATCAACACAGTCAGACCTATCTGGGTCCCTGACTTCCTGGGTCTTTAGTAAACTGTAGTGAGTCCACACTTACTTTGACAGCTCCTCCAGCTTGGATTTAGCAAACTCCATACTCTTTCTCTCCACATGCTCATGAGGAGTGTGGGCCAGCAGCTCATGGAGAGTGATGATGTATCGAGGAATCTAACATAATAAAAAAAAAAACATTCTCACGTTAGAATGAGCTGGGTACTCATGACTGAACATGTGTGTCAGAGAGGACTGAAATCTAAACTACAGACAGAATTAAACATCTTATATCTTGAAATGTTTCTGTTAGATTTAAATTTTACAAATAAAATCTACTTTGATTTGACTGTCAGTATTGGTATGAAGTAATAATTTGTAATTCATTTGCACTTTTTGTAAGTCTATACAGTATCTTTGTTGTTATTGTATCTAAAAACATCGTTTATTATGTTTGGAGTCAAAAATATCAGAAAATATTCATTAAACCCTGCACTATACAGTAAATATCATCTGAGAGGCCAATTAGTCTCTGTAAATTAGATCGATAGATTGATTGATTTGTATTATTGAGTCATGTTTTTAAGAGTTTGCTGCAGGACGTTTGCAGTACCTGGAACATGGGGTACGTGAGGAAGGTCTCCAGCATGCGGCCCTCACAGGCAGCATTGGACTCGTACTGTTTCAGGAGCTTGTCAAAGTCTCTGTTCTGCTTACAGTTGGCCAGAACCTGCAGGCTGTACTGGTGGTTCCTCACAAACTCCTGGTAGATGTTCAGCATGGGCAGCAGGATGTCAAACAGGTCCGCTGTGACGGACAAACACAACAACTCATATCATAACCCTCTGGGGAAAACCTCTTGTGAAAATACTCACATTCAAGGCTGCTTGTATGTAATAATTCATGTGTGACCTCTGAAAATATAGATCAAGTTAGCAAATGACTTCCATGTTTACTGGGTGATTTTATGGTTAGCTGGACTGGTTTTCCTCATATCTGTCTGAGCGTTATTTCTCTGTGGCTGTTGAGAAGTACAGCTCCTCCTCCACCTCCTGCCTATGGTGTCCCACAAGGTTCTGTGTTAGGGCCTCTACTGTTCCTACTTTATCGGCTCCCTCTTCAGCACATTCTGAGATCCTTCAAAGAAATCTTCCACCTTTATGCAGATAATATTCAATTGTCTAAGCTACAGTTGTTGCACACATGTTTAGACTCTATTAAAAACTGGATGGGAACTTTCTACAACTGAATGATGACAAAACTGAAATCCTCAACTGTGCTCCACAAGCTTGATCCTAAAGTCAGGGATTCTCTTGGTCAATTTGCTTCATTTACCAAACCCTCTGTTAGGGATCTTGACAGTACTCACCCAGAACCAAAGTTGGCCAGTTGGCGATCCGAGCCTTCAGCCCTTGATGGAAAATCTCATGCAGAAACATGATGGTCTCACTGGAGACAGAGAACTGGTCTCAGTTTACTTAGTTTGAAAAGAAATTAATGGAAAAACTTTGAGAGCTGTCCCTTTATTTGAAAATCAAACATTCTTCTCATGTGGAAAAAAAGCTGAAAAACAAAATGTGTGAATTAGACACTTGGAAATAGTCTTAGGTAACAGAAGAAATGGGTAAAAGTTTGATATTTTTGAATATTGCAGAGGATTTTGGCACATTTTTAAGGGTGGTGGTGGAAGAGGATGGAGTTTTATTATGTGCTGATGAAGGTTGAAGAAGGTCTTTTAATTTGACATGGCTAATCTTATTAACTTCCTGTTTGTGACTGTTGACTGCAGCTGGTAGTTTCTATTTGCAGCAGTAAACCCATTTGTTGATAGAGCATATTGGTTTACCAACAATCAGAAGAAGGGGAAGAAATCTCAGTGAAGATCCAAGGAGGAGAACTGTAGATTTGAGCTTGTATGATATGCATCATTTTGATCCTGTATGCACCCAACTCGCTTTTTGTTTAAATCGCTGAGGTTATACCCTGTATATTTCATTCCACCTTAAATTTATAACATTTGTGCTCCTGATGCGTGTAAAGTTCTGCCTACTCTGGTAACACTGTTTATAAGCAGGAACGTGAGTGTATGAAGAACTAGGTGTTTTGTAACAGCTGTGAATCATCAGATAATTAAAGTTGGAGAGTTTCAAACTGAACAAAACTGCAGAAACACTCCAACTGTGAGTCATAAAGTATCTTCTGTGGGATAACTTCCTGGGAATTAAAATCAGGGGAGTCAGAAACACCTTCTCCCACTTCAGTCTCTATTATTACCTCGCTGGTCCATCAGTGAACTATGCTAATAAATCAGATTAAAGATAAAACGAACTGTGCTGCCTAGGAGTGGATCTGCTATTCTTTTTCTGTTCCTCATTTAAGTACAGCTGAAGCCAAAGTCCAGTTCAGTCAATAGGTTGAAGGAGACAAACTGAAGTGACATGTCTCAGGTACAAAACTACTAAACTAAACAATCACTTATGATTAAATTAAACATCATTTATTTAGTTTGATAAAATATGCCATAAATACTGTTCATCGTGATGGGTTTGGTGGTGGGTCAGTGTTGGTCTGGGGAGGCAGATCCATGGAGGAACACACAGACCTGTACAGGATAAATGATGAACCATCACTTCTGTTGGGTATCAGGATGAAACCCTTAGAGCCATTGTTAATCCTTCACTGGTGCAGTGGGTCCTGGGTTCCTCCTGGTTCCTGGAGGATGAAGGATTTGATACTATCCAGTTCTTCTTAGCCTTCTCTGTATTTTGATCCTTAAGGTTTTACACAACTCACAAAAAGTTAGAGATATTTTTCTTTCTGGTGACATTTCAGGATGAACCTAAAATGCACTCCAACCTTTACAGTGTGACCTTCTTTAAACCTTTGAATGCTCAGGTCCAACTGGTGAATGATTCAGTACTTTTTGCACAACTTGCTATTCTCTTAATGGTTAAACTTAAAGCTTAATGGTTAAATCCAGCTGTTTGATCCATGAATCGACCAGTAAATGTCCTGGTTCAGTTAGAATCAGTCCTCCTAATCATGGTGCTCACATTCTGACACCACGAGACCAAAACCACACCTAACAACTGGTCACAGTCAGTCATCATTGTGAGGCTTCAAACAGGATGTTCTCAGATGGAAGTGTCCACTGAGCTTAGAGGTCACAGAGGGTCATCAGCAAGTAGCCTCTGTGATGATGAACTCTAAGTTAAAATATCCAATAATAAAACAAGAAGAAGACTCCACCTGTTGAGGAAGATGCTGCTGACATCATCGTGACTGATGGGAGGTTTCTTGGAGCTGGCGGCCATGCGGAGCGGTCTGAGGAAGCAGTTCACCAGGATGGAGAGCTGGTGGACGTACTCCGTCTCCGCCTCCACCATGTTGAACACAATCTGGTTCCTCTTCCTCATGCTCTCAGCGTGAGGAGAGCAGATGTAGTCCTGGACGATGATCTTCCACTTCCTCCGGCACAGCCAGCCACGCAGGAAACTCTGAACCTGAAACGCCACGAAGCATCTCCTTTACCCTAACCCGCAGTGTTTCAATAAACCACAGTCAACATTTAGTTATGAGCACACTTCAAAAACAACAGTGACCAAAGTGCTGCACTCATACAAACTGGTTCAGAATCATGATGGAAACAAAAAGAAGGCAAACATCAAGGAGCATCACTAAACGATAACTGACCTTCTTGATCTTTTTAATATCTGGGTCCTCCTCTTCTTGGTTGTTCTGGTAAGGCAGCATCCTCTCCTTGGTTTTGTTCAACAGTACCATCTGCAACAACAGTCTCCATGTGAACACTCAGGCACAGAGGATGAAATATTCAAGAAACCATTTTAGGAGTTCACATAAACAAACATCCAAACAGGGAGGGTTTGGGTCCTGGACTCACTGGAGTCCTGCTGGGCTTTAATCCAACACAAGTTGTTTCCTCATCACGCCATGCTTTGATCTAATTGTGCTTCATCAGCCTGTGCATGTGAATGCATGTGCACGCAGATGTGAGTGCACTCAGGCGTACCTCAGATTTGAGCCTCTCGATCTCAGTGTCCTGGTCCTCCAGCTGAGTGCGAAGCTGATTGGCTGCAATCTTTTCCGTCTCCAAGATCTGGACCAGGTGAATGTATTTCTGCATCAGGATTTCACGCTCGACGATGATGTCAGAGTAGCTAACAAGGGAACGGGGGACAGAGCAGACATAAACACAGGCCGACTTTTACAAAAAAAACACTTTTGTTTGTTTTATATTCGTTACTAACTGGATGGTCTGACAGTGTCTGACTCGTCAGAACACGTAAACAGGTGGTCTGAGGTGCGGCATGTTTTCTACCCACTTCTACATTATAAATAGGAGACACAGCCACAGAGAGGAAGAACCACGAGAAATGGAGGTTGAGTGGTGAGATCAAGTCTGTGATGTAACCAGTGTGGCGATACAGCACCAGTGACCTAAATGTGAACCGCTGCGAGCACAAAGCGTCCACACACACACACGCTCACTCAGTCAGATGTGGCCGTTCCGTCAAATGTTTTAGAACGTAAAGAAGAGTTTGATTTTAAAAGATCGTTGTTGAATATCTAGTTTACTTTAGTGGAGAGGAATAAAATATTCTTTTTTTTTTTACAGAGAATCCCACTGACAGCCAGGGAGGAGGAGTACAGATCTATGATACACAGATACTGCTCCAACCTGAGGACCAGGATCCTCCAACGCTTCACCAGGATCCCTCGGTCCAAATCACTTAATAACTTTATTAATTATCTCTTTTTCTGGTGGTTTGGGTTCTTTTCACAAAGAAAACTGCAAACAAAACAAACCAGGTGAAAGCATTCAGTCTGCTGATTGGTCAGATTGTTTGGAGGCGGGGCTACTAGAGTTGTACTAAACTTTGTTGATCGCCCACATGAGCAATCAGTTCATTTTCAGCTAGCTAGGAGCTACTCAGTGGCTACCGACATGTGTCCACTCCCATATCCCAGAATGCAATGCAAACCTGACTACAGGAGGGCGTTTGGCTCAGACTTGCAGCGCACACATGGTTGTTGTGTCCCTTTGTTATTAAAGTTTTTTTGAGTTCAGACTTAGTCTTTTTGCCTTGTTCCTTTTTATTTTAGCATCATTTGATCAAACTGGCATTTAAAGGGTTACAATTCTGATCACTTATTTTTTGAGTGTTTTGATCAGGACTGAGGTTGATTGAAAGCTTTTACATTAAAAAGCAGAAACAGATTTAATCTTTACTATTTTTGTAGCAGGTTTTTTTAATGGACATTTTTGTCCTTAATGACTCCAGAGGGGGTAGTAAAGTTTAAAACTGATACACAACATTTAACAATGCATCAAAGGTAATATTATGGGTATTTCTTGACATATAATGGACTGATTTGTTAGAAATCTATCAACCACCTAAAATTAGTTTTACTACGTTTTTGTGTGTTTTTTTAAATAAATAACAACAAGGATAGTAAAAAAATCAGGGTGGCATTTAAAGGGCTAAAATCCTCAAAATTATTGACAGTTTGATTAAGCTGAACTTTGAAGGTGTTTAACAAATCTATGCAGAAAAAAACTGATCAAAGAGCTGTCTAAGGACTAAACTGTAGAACTACACCAGTGGGGATGGGCTACAGGACAACAGGCTAACAGCTTGGTGAAGGAACAACTGTTGGATCAGTGATTAGAAAATGGTAGAAACTCCAGATGACCGGTAATCTCCTCAGACTGGAGCTCCATGAAGATCTGGTCTGGTGAAGAATCAATGATCAAGAGAAAGGTGAGGGGTCAGCTCAGAACTACAGGAGAGGATGGCCTGAAGAAAGCAGGGACCACAGGGTCAAAGGTCACACATACACACACACACATTACACCATCATGGATTCATGCAGTAGGTCCTCCTGCTGAAGCAGGCTTCAATGCAGCCTACATTTTTTTGTGCTTAGGGATTTTTGGTAGATGTTCTTTATCTTACTACCCTTCAAATCATGGCTGTCAGGCTAAAACCTTCTATCTCTATTTTACATCATGGCCATGTTGCTCTATTGGTCATCCTTCATGTCTGTCGGCGGTTTTATGGACGACTTTTCAAAGAAACGTGCCAAAAAGAGCCGTGTGAGTTGTGACAATCCAGGGTTTCTTATCTTTACAAGAAATTTGCTTTTTTTCATTTCCTGAAAAGTTGCATCTTTGGAGACACAAGGCTTTTGCAAGTAAGTGACGGCTTAAGACATTTTGCCAAAAAAATACAAGTACTGCAGCTAAAAAAAAAGATACCTTCCAAATGAGTAAAAATGTAAATAAATGTTATGAGGAGTGAATATCTATAACACTCTCTGTTTATTTTCTCTATCATTATTGCTAAGTTAAATAATAGCAATAAAGGTTTGAATAAGATGTTTTGTCTGTTATCAGTAGACCTAATTACTGTTTCCTTTTCTTGATTATATGTACGACTGTGCTTAATTTAAAATACATTTATTTCATGCATATAGAAATATACCCTGAATGTATGAAAGTAAGTCTTGCAGCTCCTCTGTCTGAGGCTCGTTTTTGGAGTTTAACAACACATACTGTTTAATTCAGCTGTATCTGGATCTGTTACGCATCACATCATGTATAAATAACTCCCACTGAGGGATTTGTCTACCTGGCCTGCTGGATGCATTCAACCCACTCGCTGCAGTCAGACTCTTCTTCTGTCCGAAGCTCCAGAGGCTTCTGTCCATCGTGACCAAACAGGACCAGGAAGTAGTGCTGCGTCAGAACAAACAACAATATTAAAGCTCAGTCTCTGCTCCATCGATGCTAACATCAGACATGACAAAATCTGCATGACTTACAGAATACTGATTGTTCCTTTAAATTTAAATCCTGACTATTATACCTAACTTTATTTTTTTCATAACTTCAAAAGTAAACATTCTTGTCTTCTGCCTATGCAGACTGCAGGGCAGCATTCCCAGCAGCGGTCCTCTCCCCAGCCACCTCCTCCAGCATGTTCTGAGTCAACCCGGCCGGGGGCCTCCTGCTAGCAGGACAGGCCTGAAACACCTCCCTAGTGTCTTCCAGGAGGTCTCCTGACCAGATGAAGCACCTCAGCTGGTATGTCTGAGCTCCTATTTCTAAAGCTGATTCTGACACATTTCATCCACTTGTATCTCATTCTTTTGGTCATTACCCAAAGCTCATGACCATAGGTGAGGATTGGAACGTATCAACCAGTAATTGAGAGCCTTGCTTCCGGCTCAGCTCCCTCGTCACCACAACAGACCAGTTCAACATCCGCATCACTGCAGACACTGCTCCAATCCACCTGTCGATCTCCCGCTCCCTCCTTCCCTCACTCATAAACAAGACCCCAAGATACTTAAACTCCACTTGAGACAGGACCTCTATCACCACCCAGAGTTGGCAAGCCTCCCTTTTCCAGTCAAGAACCATGGTCTCAGATTTGGAGGTGCTGATC
This sequence comes from Callopanchax toddi, assembly GCA_006937965.1. NCBI lineage: Eukaryota > Metazoa > Chordata > Actinopteri > Cyprinodontiformes > Nothobranchiidae > Callopanchax > Callopanchax toddi. The sequence goes on along the minus strand of SSNR01000806.1, from coordinate 90,820 downwards.
TTCATCCCAGTGGCTTCACACTCTGCTGCAAACCTTCCCAGCAAGAGCTGTAGGTCAGAGCCTGATGAAGCTAGGAGGACCACATCATCTGCAAAAAAGCAGAGAGGAGATTCTCCTGCTACCAAACTCGACACCCTCCACACCACGGCTGGGCCTAGAAATCCTGTCCATAAAGGTTATGAACAGGACCGGTGACAAAGGTTAGCCCTGGTGGAGTCCAAACCTCACCAGGAACAGACCTGACTTCCTGCAGGCTACAAGGACCAGTCATGCTCCTCTGGTACAGGGACTGAATGGTACAAAAGACCATCCACACCGTTCTCCTGGAGCGCCCCCCACAGGGTGACCCTGGGGACACGGTCATAATCTTCTCCAAATCCACAAAACACATGTGGATTGGTTGGACAAACTCCCATGACCCCTCCATCACCCTAGCGAGGGTAAAGAGCTGGTCCACAGTTCCACGACCACGACGAAAACCACATTGCTCCTCTTCTATCTGAGGAGTCTATAAAACTACTGATTATAAAAACAATACTTGGACAAAATCTTGGAAAATACGCTGACTTTATAATTGATAATAATATATGACAAACATTTTAAACAGTATCTTTGGGTTTCTTTTTTTTTTTTTTTTGTAATTTTGTAAAATGAAAGCAAACAAGCATTAAAATTGTAATCACTACAAAATTTCAATTTTCAGACATTTTAAATACATGTTTAGGTCTGATATGATGTTCAATGTTATGACTAAAATGTACACTTCACACAGGATTTAATCAACAAACTGCCAAGTCTATAACGGATCCAGTGCAGCTTTTTTCAGATCACACTTATAATCTGAAGCTGATTTATTTATTCATACAGCTGTGACTGCTGTAGGTAATCTGATTTAATTACATTTTTAAACCATGTTGATTACAGCTATACATCCAGATGGGATTCAATTAACTGGAGCAACTAAAATGTAGAAAAAACAGTGTCAGGTACAAGTGTCTAAAAACCTCCTCCAGTCCCATGTTTGTGACTGAAATCAATGACTGCTCTGTCCACCTGTCAATCATCATGCGCATCACATCCACCTGCGTGCACTCTTTTTGTGCACTAAAGTTGTGTGCTGGATTTTCCTGAGGAACAGAGAGAAACTAGCCCTGAAATGTCAGACAAGGAGCAGCAGCAGCTTCAGAACCATTAACTTTGGGCTAAACAGCGAGAGGCAGATGTTGAGATTTAAAACACAGCAGCAGGTCAACTCCTCCCCCAGCTGACAGAAGGGTCACAGATTATGGAGGCGTGGCTTTGGAAGGAGCTTCAAGGTGAGGGGAGGGAGTTGTTGGCCTGTGTTGTCTCTTGTGTTTGGGGAAACACTGAGCACTGCAGCTTTAAAGAACAGACTGGAAATTGAATCTATCACACAGTATACTTTATTCTATGTCCAGTCAAGGTTCACATAGCGTGGTCACACATGCAACCTAATATCTCAATGGTGTGACTAAAGAAAATCTGAGGTTGCACCGGTGTGACCAGTCATTTGAGGGAACAAAAGAACTTTGTGACACTGAAAGTCTCCCTGTGGTTCAACAACAGACACATTAGGCCAGGGGTACTCAAATACAAGCCCTAAACATCAACATCTATGTGGTCCAGGGTGGGACGGAAACTCTCTGACATACAAGCGAGCCGTCAGAGACAGCAGCGGCTGCAGATTGTCATTGTGTAATCACAGGCTGCGTGGACGATACTGTGCTGATCACAGTGTGGATTTAATGAAAGAATTACAACTCAGGACAAAACATGTGGCTCACACAGGGGGGCTGCCAGGGATTTTGGGCCCCATGAAAAAATATCAAATTGGGCCCCGTGGCGGCTCCATAGGGGGCGCTGGGGCTCTGCCCTCCCTGATGTGAAGGGAGAACATTTTTTATAATATATATAATATATATGAGATATTGGCTGTTGTTCTCCATCATCAACACTAGATTTGATATTTTATTGTGTTCAAGGTTATCGTATCACGTTTATTAATTAAAATTATCAGGAGATTTTGTTTCATTTTCCTCTCTGGTGAATTCTTTGAAAATCACTGGGATTTTTGGTTTGTGTTCTAAAAGCTACATAAACAAATGGCCCCTTATGAGACCTCCCATAATTTATTCAGCATCAAAACATCTGATTTCAAGGTATTTAGTGGAAGGTTTTCTTTATTTCCTTTAAAAAGGCTCTAATAGTAATCTCACAGTAATGTCTGTAACATTAACAGACTAAATAACAATGCTTCAACCTGCCCAGCATCCAACACAGACTGTAAGTTGTTACTGATTCATATAATCATCATTGTGTGTAAAAATAATGTGTTTATCACAAAAAATAACATTTTATATTTATTTGTAATAGTTCTGTAGAATGTCATTATACACATCACAGCATGCTGGCTTCTTTGCAGCATGTTTAGGTGAAACTACTATTTGGGGGTATTTAACGTATTGCTAAGAACTTAATCTGCAATGTTGTGATGTGGAAAATAAAGTATTTTTAAGGTAAATTATGTGGAGAAAAATATATTAATGCTTTAATCTTGTCACCTGTAAAAAAACAACAAATCCTTTATTGACAGTAACTTTGAATCATGGAGGAGTTGGATCAGTCAGCTGAACATATCAGCAGGTTTCAACCATAAAACTATTTACAACATGATGAGTCTCTGAAAACAGCTGTCAGGTTAAAGAAAAGCAAAACTCTGCTGAAGTCCTGACAGATAAATGTGGGTTTTTAGTGTTTGATTGACTGAAATTAAAGCTGAAACCATCCATTGAGTCGCGCTGAGAAACAGCTGAAGCTGCGCGCTCTAGGAGCTGCATGCGCGCGCTCCCGTGACGAACATTCACTTTATGACCAAACGCCTCTAACTCTCTGATAATGGATACACGTGTGTTAAAGTTGTTAGCGAGGTCCTGGAGAGAAGTTACGCCGACGGTTATGCAGCTTCCCCGGTGCTGACAGGACAAACACGGAGGTTCTGACGGGAGGTTGGTCTGCTCCAGCTCCGTGTTTTCTTCAGCCGAAGAGACGTGACTCGGGCGGACTGTACCATTTCATGCCGACGTGAGGGGGGGTTTCAAATAATTTTTTAAAATAAATAAAGTAGTGACATCTGATATAATTTTATGAAGACAAAAGGATTGTTTGCTTAATGTCTTAATTTTAACAAAATACTGAGGAGTAAGTACTTGTGATTTTTAAACTTAAAAAAAATTATTATTTTTTTAATTAGAGACTTTTTTGGGCCCCTAAAAGTCGTGGGCCCTTAGAATCTTCCTAACCTTCCCCCCCTTTACGGCGCCCCTGGGCTCGCGGGCCAAAGAGGAACTCCTCATGAGGTGTTCATCACCTCTCGTTACCCCTACCTACACGATGCACGACACACAATAGGCCAGAAGTCGCACAGTGTAAGCCCAGCTTTACACACATCAACAAAGACCTCCACACAGTTCTTCTTTCTACAGAAGAACAAAAAACCAGCAGCGTTTTATTGACACTATGCCATCACCTGGATGACTGTAAACCTTCACCAAAACACGACACACACACTGACCTTCTTCAGACACAGAAATGATTATTAGATCATTCTTTTTGCAGGTTGAAAATTTGATATAACTAATCTAATCTTTGAGATGGACCGGTGGCCTGCCTCTGGCCCGGTGACTGATGGAGGTGATTCTCTACAACCCTGACATCACACGTGTCAAACTCCAGTCCTAGAGGGCTGCTATCCAGCATGTTTAGATGTTTCTCAGCTCCATCACACCTGCTTTGAACCAGTGGGTGATTAACTGGCTTCTGTAGAACATGAAGATGTAATTTAACAAAAGATTTAGATGTTGGATCAGGATAAAAACTAAAATGAGTTTGACACCTCTGCTGCCTTAGAGAGAGAAGCAGTTAACAACATGAATGTTTTTAAACCTTAAACGCTTTGAGCCGTTTTCATGGCTTTTACTGAAAGTATAGCACAAAAAAAGTCACCAAGACCGATGCTGCAGTCTGACGAAATTATTTCAAATACTTATTTTCTGATTCAATGTTTTAAAAAAATGCTTAAAATGTGACATTTCATATGGATATATAAATGAAACTGAAACTAAACATGTTAACAAAGTGAAGTGATAATTCAGGCTGATGCTGACGGTGTAGTTTGCTCTGAGTTTGTGCAGAGGGACAGCAGTCCTGTAGTAATGATGTAACGATAAGCAGCAGAAAGATGCTTGCTAGCATGAGCTGGCTACAAACCAGAGAGGCTTAAGGGCTTGTCAGTGTGTTGGAGGGGGGGCAGGGAGGGTTTACATAACCATCAGGGCTCGTACCGAGCCTTGCCTTGCTAATGCGGCTTTCCCCGGCCAGAATCCTGCTTTAAGCTGGATGATGACAATGAGCGAGACGGACACAGACAGGGAGCTTTAAGCTAACTTGGTCTGCAACCAGCATCGCTACGGCCAGTAAAAAAAAATCAGCTCATCAGTCTGGCTTGGTCACAGATATGAGAGCTCAGACTCAGCTCAGCTTCCTGCAGGACGATGGGGCAGTTTTACAGCTTTTAACTAAACCTGCAAACTGAAGCAGCTGATGAACTGAAACCAGGACCAGAACCAAGTAATGAAAAATAATCAGGTTTTATTAGTTAACGCGTTTATCAAGAGTGATTCCCACTCTATAAATGGTTTGACTCATTTATTCTGAACCACAAGCTAAAAGTAAAAACATGGTTTCAGATCATCTTTAGATCTTAAACAAAACCTCAGATGAACAACAGACACCCATTAACTTTTGTGTTTTAAAAGATACGAGAGAAGATCCACCTGTCAATATGAATAAACGTAATAAACTGTTTTCAGTGTTTTGTCAAACTAAAGAAAGAACCTTGGAATTTCTGTTTGTGAGAAGTCTTGTTGTTTAGTTATTGTGTTAATTCATCCACACTAGGGCTGAAACCATTACAGAAAATGCTAAATGAAAGGCTTCGTTAGACCACGTCTTTAATGGTTGATAGTCAGTTTACAGACCAACAGTTCCATGTCAACAACTTTACGTAGATCGATCTGACAGCAGAGGAGAGAGCAGCTTTCAACATGTGAAGATGAAAGCAGCTGGTGTAGTACTTTTATACCCGAGTACTCAAGAAATCAAGGGATTATTCAATAGAATACTAGACGATTCAGATTAGCTAGCTGCAGCCCTAATCCTGATTCTGTAATGTTGAGGTAAAATGGTTAATTGACTCAGACTTTATTTAGTCTTTAAATGATTTCATAAGATGTATGGGAATGTGAATATGAGTACACAGAGACAATATTATTGTTCAGTAATACATTAAAAAATGATCAGCTACCACATGTACTTACGAAATCCCAATGAAATGTCTTAACAAATACCAGCATTAATGCTTTAAATGAATTTGATTAAGGTACATCTAAATATTTAGGATCAAGTCTAAATAAGACAAATAGCATGAAAGGTAGGAAAATTAGAGTTTCATTGAGTATTTCTTTGTTCATGCTTCTTGGCAATAAGTCTTATATTGTTGAAAAGCTCGACTAGTCACCTTTACTACCAGGTATAACTGGTAAGGATCCATCCTCTGTGGACTGAACAACAGCCAAATGAATGGATAACACCTCAAACAGCCCTTTATATTCTCCTGTTGGAATTCACTCCTGTTCTCAGTTTCTTGATACAGGATGACTGAACCTCCCCACAGGAAACACTTACTGGTCCTTTTTACACTTTATTAATTTTCCAACTTGGACAATCCATATGCAGATACAACAGCCAGCCAGCATGGTGGTGGTGTTGGTCACTCTAACACAGGAGTGGGGAACCTCTGGCCTGCGGGTCATTTATGGCCCCCTGAGCCCTTTTATCAGGCCGCCATGTCATTTGAAATCCATCCATCCATTTTCAGAACTGCTTCATCCGGTGAGGGTCGTGGGGAGCTGGTGTCTATCTCCAGCAGTCATCAACTGAGAGGTGGGGGACAACCTGGACAGGTCGTCAGTCCATCACTGGGCCGTAATTTCAAATGAATGACTAAAATATTTTAAAACTTGAAGGGGGAAAAAGAATCCCCTAAATATATCCAAGCCAGAATCAGAGTCAGTGAACACAACACGAGTGGTCAATCAACAGATACGACACACAGTCTGACAGATGTCAATTATGATTTTTGGGTTTTTTTTAAAGAAAGAAAGGAGAAAAATGAATGCAGAATGCCACTTTTCCAGGAAAAGGGGATATGCAAGAATGTTTTGTCTAAGTAAAAAGCAAATCCATGTTTAGTTAACCTCTTCTAGACTTTCACAATATTGAAATAAACCACTTCTGACCTTTAAGTGTCCAGATGGAGAAATGGAGAATAAGTACTTTTATCAAAAACCTCCCATATCCAGTCCTACTCATGTCTACTGCCCCCTGGTGGAGGATCTACAGGTTAAATCGTGCCTATTTTATTTCTGTATTACTGTTATATGGTTTTATAATTACATAATACAATAAAACAAATGATTATATAGTTGTTATATTAATATTAGATATTAAATAGTTCAGTATATAAAATGTAAAATGATTAATATAAAATGTTTCAGGCTTCAAAGGGTTAAAACTAAACTGGAGGAAGGGAAAGAACTGATGTGGACTGATAAAGTTACTGAGCTTCATCTGGATAAACAATCAGCATCATGAGAAGTTCTGTGTGAGTGAATTAATAGTGAAGAAGCTGAAGCCTCATCCAGCAGAGAGTTGTGAAGGAATGAATCACTGTTCTCAAGACAGAACATTACTTAATATAGCCTTCAAAAAGTTAAATAACTTTTCCTCTTGGGTCAGAAAAAGTTCACCTGAAAATAACTATTTGTATTATAAACAATTTTCTGTATATACATCATTATATATTACGGTATATTAGATTATATTATATAATTTGTTATATTATGTTATATTACATTCAATCAATCAATCAATCAAACATGATATTATTTCATATTATATTATATTATATTGTATTATGCAAAATATGCCTGGGTGGATTAATGGCGGCTCCAAGCAGTGCGGAAGTGCAGCGCTTCAGCGAGACAGACAGGCGGATTGGATTGGCTGAGGTTTTTAGAGAACTGCGGGACGGGACAACCACTTTATTGATTTCTTTCGTTTTTTAAATCTCCACAATATATTTATACTATGTTAGAATGTTGTTAAGAGGCTACATTGTTTACCAAACTTGTGAGTGCAGCTTTAACAAACAGGTGATATAGAGTTCTAATGCATCATGATGACATTTTTGAGCAAGAGTGTTTTAAAATACCTGATTTTAGCTGCTGCTTTGTCACCATTCAGCAGCAGTGTCTCTCCTAATGACTAATGCTGCTGTCAGAGGACTACTTCCTGTTTCTATAGACTCCACCTGCTTTAAGTGATGTCACAAGTGAGTGTGCTCCTTACTTCAGACAAATAACTGATAGAAAAGACCCAAATATCTATTTAAGTATTTCTGACAGCATCAAATGAAAACTAACAGGTAAAATAATATTTTAACCCTAACTGGCTTTTAAAAAACCGTTATAATCTCATTTACATAAACACACCATTATACTTTTCTCTAGTCACACAACAAACAGATAAGGGTCAATATATTAAAGAACAGTGGAACAAGTGAAGGGACTGCAGGGAAACAACCACCTGATCTGAAGAAAACCAGCCTCCTACCTCAGCCCTGGACGCCTGCTTTTCTTATAAGACTTTAAAAATACATACTCAACCTCAAGCTAAGAAATGCTAAGCAATCTTAGGAACAATGTTACCACCACAGGGCAAGACACGCGCTGATGCATGACAAACAGCTACAAAGGGCATGTGTGGTGTCAGCGGGATTTAGGTTGCTCTGTTTTCAGACTTTTCATCTGTGGTGGTTTACAGGAGAAATGAGGACAGTCAGGATCATCACAGTGCAGTCATGAGAGGACAGATCCAGCTGAAAGGTAAAAGCTCCAAACGGGACAGTCTGTGAGGGTGACAGTATTCAGACTGCAGACTAAAGGGACAGCGAGGATGCTATTCTTGGTCAAGCACAGCAGCAGCAGCATCACACACACAAACACACACGTCACCGCAGGTTCAAAGCAGATACACACTCAAAGGTTAACATTCATTAACATTTGAATGTGGTTTAACATATTACAGCCTCAGTTTTACATAAAACTATAAAAATATGTTTCAAATGCTTCAAACTTTCTGTTTGAGCCACTTCAACCATCAGCCCTCATCACCATGGTAACATCAGTCAGGTGGTGCACATGCAGGTAAATAGCTATAGTGGGTGAAAATATTAGAATAAATCTATGGAGGGCTTAGAGGAGAAAATGTACTCATGTTTAGATTATTCTTCTCTGAGCTGCTGTTTGCTTTCCTCCAGAAACAGAACAGGAGGAATTTTCTGTAAAGGTGTGGTTTATTAAGTATTTAATACTTTTGCAGTGTTCTCTAGTGTAAATCAATGCCTTATGAGTCATTTTTATAAAGGAAAAACATATGATGCTTCTATTCTCTGATGCAGAAGTTTGCTGATTCAGAGCTGTGTTTGAAACAGCGGGATTCCTCATTATTAGGGATGTTTGATTATGGCAAAAATGTATTTAACATTGATAACAAAAATATTACTGAACAATCATTGAACAGTGGCTTTTAAAGATTGTCAAAAAATAAATATAAAAATGTGCAAATATTGATAAATAACAAGACAGTATAAATGTTTGCAACATAAAAAATGGAACAAATGTAAACATCTGAACTTCAACACCTTACTGCATAATGATTATACATACAGTATAATAATCAAACATCAAGGCAAGTTTTACAGCTACACACTGTTCGATCAAACTGAGGTCTGTAGATTCAGTTTAGCTGCCTGAACAAAAATAAAATGAAACTCTGAAAGTAGAAACTTTTTAAAGAAATAAATATAAATTGAGAGAACATTGAGAGGTTTTTTTTGTCTATGCTCATTCATAGGGGTGGGAATTTAGAAACAGTTCCAACAGATCAATTCCATCGAAATTATTCACCTCCAACTTTATCAATCAGTTTTTGTCAGATGACGTATGGCGCGTTGCATCATGGGATGGATGAGTGTAAACAACAGAAGACAAAACGGTTGCTGTGTGTGTTGTGAACTTTTTAACCTACAGAAAATGGTACACTCGTGCTGTGTGAAGGGCTGCCCTGTGTAGCGTTTTAAACTGTTAAGTTCGTAGCTGCACCTTCTGCAAGGTTATTAGTTAGCTTTGTCGGTTTTACTAAGCTGTTTGCTCAGATAACTTCACTAACCTAATGGTTTATGCAGGAACTTCTAGGCTCTATTGAGAGATATTACAGTGAGTAGATTACGTACCTTTATATTGACGAATGGAAACTGAGTCAGGAATAAAGGCTTTACAGTATTTATTATATAAAAGCTGACAAACAGTACAAACAGATTAGCTGAGAGGTAGCAATGGTTTAGCATGTCAACACGGTGGAAAGGTGTTCTTAAGTTGATCTTAATTTGAGTTTAATGACCTTAGTCTTATGATGTTTAAGACTAGGGGCATTTTATCTTAAAGGGAGTTTGGTTGGAGGAGTTACTGGTTGATATAAGCTACGTGGGAGTGTGAGCTTATCAACAGGCCTTCAGGGTTACCAGATCATGGAATCTTACTGTTCGGCGTTCCTGGATCGATTCCAGCAGGTGGAGGTCGACGAGGAAGCGGAAGATCCCCCCTCGATCGATCTGGAGGCCCTTGGAGGTGGGAAGCCGCCTTGGGCCAGCAGGAGACGTCCGTGGATACGACGTCAGTAGATCCATTTTTGGTTCAGCATAGCTGGAGCTTTCTTCCCCATATTGGTGAGGAGAGGCAGACTGGTGGTGTCTGTGCCTCAGGAGGGTGAAGCAGACACCGGCCGAGAACGGGGTTTGCTACCCGTACAGGCGAGGCTGGCAACCTTGAAGCACCACTGTGTAGCGAGGAAAAACTGGCTGTTTGTCTCAGCATGGACGTGCATGAGAACTGATGTGTCTCAGGACGTGCAGTTGAGCTAAAGGGACCTGAGTGTTGAGGTGGACCAATGGGAAGGGTTTACTAAGTCACATGACCCAGGTCTTTAAAGTCATATTACCTTAATGAATGAATATTCAAGTAATAATATTGATTTAACCTTTAGCAAGTAAAAATATGAAATAATACTGAAGCTGGATCAAACATTCATAACACTGTAGGAGAAAGTGCATTAATCACATTAAGACATTTCTGAACAGTAGATTAAAAAGTGTCATTTAGAAAGAGACACCAGGGAGTCTTTGAGTTTATTATTACTAAAAGAGTCCTGTGGAATCTTCCGGAAAAATGGATCTGGACACCTGGAAGAATGCTGATTCAGGTTAAAACATAATAAAGAGTCATTATAATCCAAGTTATTGGGAAAAAGAGAATTATTGTTTGTGTGATGGTCAAGGGGTCAAAGGTCAGAGGTTATAGCGCATTTGATAACGCTACACCTGCCAGATCACAAGAAGCAAAAACTTGATAACAACGCGACTCATACACTCAAAATGGCGCCGGGGTGTATGTGTTATAAACAGGTAGGTCACGTGTCTGACAAAGACTGATTCTTCACATTTCTCTTGTTTCTGGTTTTCCCAAAATTTTGCATCACAGACGGAACTGGCATTGGGTCCACACCCAAACTTCTGCAGCGTCTTCACAGACGAACCAGATTAACTCACAACAAACTCTGGAGGAAAGGAGCTGCAGCGGTTTGGCCCGGACGCAGTGCCAGCTCCATTCGGACCGAACCTTATCTTCCCCCTTGCTCGCTCTGTACCGACTGGAGCAGATTGTTGGAGAGCTGTTGGAAAAGTGAGAGCTGCATAGCTGCATGCTGCAAGAGGTGCGCTTGATTTGACACTCGGAACAGTACGAGAGTAAACCGTGAGGGAGGAGCTAATAATCGGCTCCGTCCGTTTTAATGATAGTGTAAAACCCACATCGTAATCACAATTCAAATTTGATTAATCGAGCAGCCCTACTCATTATTAATGATATGCACACCCCTTGCTTCTGATTGGATAGCAGATCACATCAAAAAGTCAGATCCCGAATCCGAGGACGAAGGAGAAATTAGAAGAAGCGCTTCCTCAGCGTTTGTCAATGAATGTTTCAGAATGGTAATACCTACATGTGAACTGACATTTTCTCCTAAAAGAGCAGAACGTTAGTGGTGTTCCTCATCATCAATTCACAATGAGCAATGTGAAACAAACCTGTTGTAATTCTGTGACACCCGCACCGGGGCGAAAGCAGACTGTAGAACTGTATGAGTTGCTATGTTAACATTAGCATGTGTGGCTAACCACAAAGACCTCGGAATTACTGCTAATATCGCAGCAAAAATATGTTACAAACTTACCCAACTGCTGCTCCAAGAGACTCTCTCTTCCTCTCTGCTAAATAAAAAAACATTCCTATAGGAAAATTTAAAAGATGACACATGCATAGCCTGGGCCTTAAACCCACGTCTCCCCCATCATATGCAGTATCTTAAACCTCTATGCCACAGCTCAGTTGCTGTGCTTTGTTCTGTTTCTATACATGAACATTACGTGTCACGTGATGTGAGTCAAGATCGCGAAAAATCTGCGTCGCTTACGGCCAGTTCACTTTAAGAATAACCTTGCATGTAAATTTAAATAAAATAATATATTTTTTACTGGCCAATGGGGTTCCCAGACCACACAAGGCACCAAGGCTCTAGCCATATCTAGCCTGTGCATTTTAACAAAACGCCAACAGAAGCACATCATTGGCAAAAAGAGGAGATGTAGACTAGGCTTGGGTGGTATTCAAATTTTGATCAAATTAATCTTCCTCCACATTTTCCTGCAGTGTATGGTATTACTGTGACCAGGGTTGGACTGGGACCACAATTCAGCTCGGGCATTTTTGGTCATGGCTCCCACCATGAGCACTTACAGCTGATGTTCAGTTCGGATGGCTACATTGTGGGTTGTCTCGGGGGGAGGGATATCCCACTGTTGTCTGAATGCTGTAAGCGTGCGCGAACACAACTACGGCTGTATGAGTTTGTGCCGCAACAAGGAAGTGCTAATTAAAACCAGGGAGAGGGGTAATCCTGCTGCTGACTGAAGTCCTAGGTGCGTTGCTGTCGTACAAGCTCATGCCACAAAAAGGAAGTGCTGATTTAAACAAGCCGCTCAGATCGCGGACTGTCCTGTCCTGGTCCGGACTGGCCCAAAGTTACCATCGGCTCACCAACAGTCCTAGCCTGGCAAGCCAGACTATATATGTGGATATATCGTCTGGCCATGACTCATTGAAATGACTTATTCATAGGGTTGTCAATCAAACTGTCTTCTATTGGATAGCGCTAGGACTAATCAGAGCTGCTCAGCGACAACCGGAACCAGCAGGTAGATTAAACTTTTACCGTGTGCCGTGCCGTCTGCGAATGTCCTAAATGTAGACCGGCCGAGGTAGCTAGCGCTACCGGGCGAGAAAGGTGGATACCTCGACCCGCCTCGGCCGGTCTGCATTTATGATATTCGCCTCCCGCCGGCAAAGCGACCAATAAATCTTTTTCAAAATAAAAGACTTAAGTGCCTCTATCTGTTCACATCTTTTTTTTTTTAAAAGCCCAAATCTAAAGCGTCCAAAGTTGATGACAAAGCCATTTCAAACGAACGTGGATCCCGAGCTGCCGCCATGTTTAAATTTTGAGTCGGACTCAGAGCTCTGCCTCTGCCGTCATCACCTAATCTCGCCCACCAAACCATTAGAGTGCTGTGATTGGCCCAATGCAAGACTGACCGGACCAATCAGTGGGCTGCAGAGGTTCCAATGAGCGTGGCTAGACCAAAGTCTGCAGAGCAGAACTGAAGGTCTAGTTTACTAGGCTACAACAGTCCAGCTCTGACTGTGCATTTTTTTCATGACAGTACTGAAACTAATACGTTACTATTTTTAAAAAAACGGCTGTATACGGTATTACCATAATACCACCCAAGCCTAATGGAGACTAGAAATATAGATGGACCAGTAAAATCTAGAGCTTTGTTTTTAAGCTCTGCTCCCTTTTCTCTATCAGACTAGAACAATACCTTCATTCATCAGTCAAATCAAATATTCCAAGTGTTTCTGGTCTCTAATGACAGAGTTTACGTAGGTCTTTATCACAAGTTATGGTTTCATCTGCAGAATTAAAGGGGTCAATGTATGAATTCCTCCTTGATCTGCTACCACTCTGTCCTTCTACATCTCACTCAAACAGAGAAATGATAGCAAATGCTCCCAGTCCACTGTTACCTTCACTTTCCCTTCAGCAGAGCAGAACAGAAAATGCATCATCCTTCTGATACTCTGACTTGGAAAGAGCTGTAACTGGATCTGAATCTGTCCAGCTTCACCCTACTAAAGGATTATACATTTTTTTTAAAAAATAGGAAAAGCACAATTAGAACTGTCATGTTAACAGGTTTATTCTTTAAGTTTGTATAAAACAGTTCTTGCTTTAGGATGAGAAATAATAATAATAATAATAATAGATAAATGAAACAAAATGTGAGTAATGGACCTGCATCCAGAACAAAGGTCTGGTCTGATATAAGATCAACACTGATCACAACTATGCTAATAAAATAGATTATTGAGAGCAGCAACAAATGAATGCAACTTTAAAAACAAAGATGCTACCAGAGTGTCAGCGCACAGAGTGGACATCAAAAGAGCTGAGTAATTAATTGCACAAAAGAGCTTTCATGTAGTCTGATGTTTAGTCTGACTTTAATGTTGCTCCATCAAAATGACTGCATTGGATTCAGCCTGCTGTCCAAATCCTACCAGTGATCCTCATTAGACTAAGATCAAACAGAAAGATCAGTCTGGATGCTCTTCATGTCAAACTGAACACACGGATCACTTTATCTCCTAGTGAAGTCTGATGTTCAGCATATTTTCAGCATAAATATTTCAGCATATATTCGAATCACAGTTTACTCCTAGCCTGCACTGGAACGGTTCACAGCTGAGTGTGAAGTGATCAGGTTGAGTGTCACCTCCTCAAAGTCTGAGGCAATGGTTCTAGACTGGAAAAAGTTGGAATGGTCTCTCTGGGTTGGGAATGAGTTCCTGTCTCAAGTGAAGGAGTTTTAGTATCTGGTGTCTTGTTCTCTAGTGATGGTAGAATGGAGCAGGAGATGGACCGACAGATCGGGACTTCATCTTCACTGATCCGGTCTGTCGTGGTGAAGAGGGAGCTGAGTGGAAAGGCAGAGGTCTCAATTTACTGGTGTGTCTACGTTCCTACCCTCACCTGTGGTCATGAGACATGGATCATCACTGAAAGGACAAGATCCCAAGCTGCTGAAATGATCTTCCTCTATAGGGTGGCCTGGCTCAGCCTATAGATAAGGGGTGGGTTGGGGGTGATCAGATCGATAGAACTGCAGCTCCTCTGCATTAAAAGGAGTCAGCTGAGGTGGTTCAGGCATCTGAACAGGATGCCACCTGGTCACCTCTCTTTGGAGGTTTTCCAGGCACATCCCACTGGGAGGGGACCCCCGGGAAGACCCAGAACTCTAGAGATATTATGTATCCTCTCTGGCCTGAGAATGCCTTGGGTTCCCCCAGAAGGAACTGTGGAGTGTCGCTGTGGAGAGGGATGTCTGGACTTCCCTCCTGGACCTGTTACCTCCACGGCCTGACTTTGGATAAGCAGAAGAAGATGGATAGACAGATGAATGGATGGATAGTCTTAAAGCTCCAATCAAACCTTGTTTCTCTATGAAAGCCTCTCCATTGTCCAGAACTACAAGTCAAACAGATTTCTGATGTATTCTGTTCTCCTTAATGGAATGTTTGGGTCAATTTAAGCAGCGTTCTATCAGTTATTTATCTACAGTAAGGACCACGCCTACCAGTGACATCACTCAAAGTAGGAGGTCTCTAGAAACAGGAAGTAGTCCTCTTGACTGGTGCAGTAGTCAGATCAGGAGAGACACTGCAGCTGAACAGTGATAAACTACCAGCTACTTTTTAGATATTAGAACACCTTAATACCTGTTTTTAACCTCTACAATTATGCATGAGTCAGTTTATTTACCGAACAACATCCAAATTATTATGTTACTGCATGTGTTGCTGCAGCAGCATAAACAACGTAACGTATTTTATTATATACTTTTAGGAAGGCTTTAAAGCGGCTCTCTGGATTATTTTTCTCTGTATCAAAGTTTTCTAAATGTTTTAAATGATATTTCAGGTCTAAACTATGATCTATGGGTTGAGTTCCACAACATCTGTCATTCTGATGAAGACCCTCCTTCCTCCTAGAGACCCCTTTCCATTATTTCTTGCCGCCGACATTTTTCAGCCAATGAAATTCAAATGTCTGCATTCTCTCAACATGCACACGCATGACCAAACCTGTACCAGTAGGGGGCGCTGTCGTACAGGACGCTCCGTTTGTTTCTCTGTCGTCTCAGCCGTTCACTGAGGACTCACAGCTCATTTCTACTAAAAACCTACCCATTCTCCAGATAAATATGGATTTATTTTTATTTTTAAACCTTTCACCTCACAGAATGGCAAGGCTTGACAGGATTATGCGTTTATTTTGGTCAGAAAGTTCATCCAGGGCCGAGTCAAGTTCAGCTTCAGAGTCCAGCAGCAGCTCTCTGCTAACGGAGCTAATATCAGAAGCAGCAGGGACAGAGAGGGCTCATCAGACCCTCGTAGTATTGTTGGAATAAGATTGTGAACTGAGTGATTAAACCCTACACATTGAGCTGTACAGTTCATGTCCGAAGTATATGCGCTGTGTGCACGCGCGCACACGCGACCGGACGCGCGTGTCGAGATGTTTTGAGGAGGAGCCTTTGGACGCTAGATTCAAAAACTGCTCTCTTGATGAAATCCTCCAGAGCGCGGCTTTAAGGTAGCAAAAGGGGAAAAACTCCTACAAACAGAAACTTTCATATCTGTGCAAAATAAATCAGAAAAATAAGATAACCCTCAGCCCATAGTTACCTCCACGACCTGAATCATTTGGTTTACACCAGCTGTGTCCAAAGTGTGGCACATGGACCATTTGTGGCCTTCAAAGTGTTTTTGTGCAGCACATAACTGTAACTTGTCCTCCTGCAGGCTGTTGATGCAGAGAGTGTTTAAAATACAGAACATTTAAAACTTATTAAACACAAAAAAAATACTTTTATAAGACAGGTTTTTGTTTTTGCATGCTTTTTTCTAACTGAGTACAAAGTACTTACATTTGAGTACTTGCCGATACAGAGTAAGTAAGTAAGTAAGTAAAGTTTATTTATATAGCACCTTTCACAGAAAAAATTCACAAAGTGCTTCACAAAAAACAGAATCAAACATGATAAAAAACAAATAAAATTAATAAAACAAACAAAATATCATTACAACTCAAAATCGTTAAACAACAACAAGAGAACATAAAAGAGTTATTTAAAAGCAGTTTTAAATATTTGGGTCATTCCATAAAGGAAGTTCATTCCAAAGTCGCGGTGCAACAGACTGGAAGGAGCGATCACCTCGACTTTTAAATCTGGTCCTTGGAACTGTTAGGAGATTCTGGTCTGTGGACCTGAGAGCTCGGGTTGGAGCGTACGGCTTTATCAGTTCAGTAACATAAAGAGGAGCTTGACCATGTAGGGCCCTGAAAGTTAGAGTCAGGATTTTAAAATGAACTCTACATTTAACAGGTAACCAGTGCAGAGACTTCAGAATAGGAGTGATGTGATCTTTTCTGTTTGCTCCAGTGAGGAGCCGCGCTGCAGAGTTCTGGACCAGCTGAAGGCCATAAAGGGCTTTTTGGTTCAAACATGTGAAAAGTGTGTTACAGTAATCTAGACGGGAGGAGATCAAAGCATGAAGAACCATTTCCAGTTCAGGTTTTGACACCAACTTTCTCAGTTTGGAAATATTTCTCAGATGATAAAAACAGTTTCTGACCAGCTGTTTGGAGTGACCTTC
This sequence comes from Callopanchax toddi, assembly GCA_006937965.1. NCBI lineage: Eukaryota > Metazoa > Chordata > Actinopteri > Cyprinodontiformes > Nothobranchiidae > Callopanchax > Callopanchax toddi. The sequence continues at coordinate 73,727 of SSNR01000806.1, read as the reverse complement.
AAGAGACATTGATTGGTCGAAAATAACACCCAGATTCCTCAGGTTTGACTTTACAGCAGAACTTAAATGTCCAATATGTTGACTGATCAGAGGGACCATCCTATCAGGGGCAACAATCAGACATTCAGTCTTTTTCAGTGTCAACAGCTGCAGAAAGGTCCAACAAAACTAAGACTGTAAACTCCCCGGAGTCTGCTGCCATCATGATGTCACTGGATACTTTGAGTAAAGCTGTTTCTGTTGAATGTTTTTTACGGAAACCAGATTGGAATTGATCAAAAATGTTGTGTTGTTCCAGAAAAGAGACCAGCTGATCAGCCACAACTCTTTCTAAGAGTTTAGAGCTATAGCTCAGTTTGGAAATGGGCCTGTAGTTATTTGGCTGAGAGGAGTCCAGACTGGGTTTTTTAAGGATGGGTTCAATAACAGCGTGTTTAAAGATGGAGGGGACGGAGCCGGTTTGGAGGGATAGATTGATAAAATCAACAATGCATGGGCCAACTAGGTCAAAAGCTTTAAGAAGCAAAGAGGTTGGGAGAATATCAACTGGGCTTGAAGATTGTTTCATGTTTTTAAGAATGAGACAGATGTTCTGAAAATTAACAGGTGTAAATGAACAGAGTACCCATAAGTACTAATAAATGCCACTGATCTAAATCATGGTTTGGTACAACAGAAAAAATACATCAAATACTAGTTTATATATTTTTTAAACACAATAACTTTGATGATCAGCAGCAGGTCATGTTACAACAAGAGAGGATCTGTCAGCTGGTTGATTCACTAGTAAATAAAGAGTCACGTTCATCAGTTTTTATCCAATCCTAACTGTAAACAGAGTCCTAAAGGTCAGGGATCAAACTAAAACTTGGAAAGATTTCTCTCTCTCTGAGTTAGAAAATATTCAGGACTGACTAATCTGACCTGGACTGGATGCAACAATAAAGTCAAACAGACTGAATACCATCTAATGATGTGGAAAAACTAAACAAATTAAAACCTTCCACAAAAATTCTCTGCTGAGTCCTATAGTGTGGGGGAATGACTTTTAGATAAATAAATACACAAATGTCCTGTCATAGCTTTCAAAGTGCGTTTGATTAAATGATAGAACAGCTTTCCATAACTACAGCAGCCACTGCTTTTTCTGACCAAAGTTTTCCTCAGCTGATTAGAGCAAGCGTTCTGTCAACACAACACATCTCTCACATCACTGTATGTGTTTTAGCATTTTGGTCACTATCATGTCACCAGGGCCAGGCTCAGCTGGCCTCACAATGTCCATTTTGACTTAAATATGCTGAAACTGAGTCCTACTTAACTTGACTCATTCTAAAAGGTGAGAATTTTTAATTATTTAAACTGAGAAAATCAACAAATCCCCTGCTGACATGGCATTGTGTGTTTGCATTGTCATTCATCCAAATAGCTCTCATTCAGTAGCATTGATGAAACAGGTTCTCTATAGAGTCAACCTGATGAGCTGAGGAAATGATTCAACCTGCTGGAGAACATCTGTCACACAGTGAACAATGTATGTCTGCAAAAGCATAAAACAAAAAAATAGTTTAAATATTTACTGGTTTAAAGAGACAGACACAAAAGGCTCAAAAGCTACAGTATTTCATAAACATATCTGCAGTATTTAAATTAGGAAATTAAATTTAGATTTGAGTCACAATTATCAGAGATACGATAAGGTTTATTTTATGTGTAATATTTGTAGTAAATTATGGGGATACTAATTTGGTTTGTTAAAATGTGGAGTGAAATTCTGAAAGTCACTTACTTAATTACTTAGGAAATTGCAAAGTAACGTCAACATAAACACCATTAAAAATGTCAAAAATGATTAGAATCAAATAAAGATTTGTTTGTAAATGTTGAAATCTAAACATGAATGTGTTTTATAACTAAATTGTTTAAACTGCATGCCTTAAAACAGAGTAGCTCATTAGAATCAAAGCAGGTGAACAGCTCTGACTGTGTGAGTTTGTTGAATCATGTAACATTGATCCGTGTTGACTGGACTCCAGCTGCACACTGAAAAATGATCCATGCTTAACAACTCAACTTTACCCTTTGGCCAGGTGACCAGGGTTCAAACCTATTTCTTTGAATATTTAGGTTTACCTTTCTAAATAATTGGGATTTCATTTTTATATATTATTTATATTCATGTAATATTTTTTCTAAATATTTAGATTTATCTCATAAATGTTTGTTAGAATATTAGGTTTTTATATTTTTTGAATTACCTTTAGAGGTGTTTGATATTGACAATAAAGAATACTCTTTTCCAGATAGGATGTGACAATATTTTAATAGGTTTACTATTAAATGTTGATATTTTGGAATATTAGGTGTACTTTTATAGACTTATTCTTTTAGAGTATTTGAGTTAAATTTCAGATATTTATTTTTTAATAGGCCTGTTTGGGTTTTTTACATACTGTGTTTAACTTCATGTTTAGATTAGATTTATTATTCTAAACTGTGGTCAGCTGTGGTTTGTGGCCCTGTGATCATCTGAAACATTATATCTTGTTCTCTGTTGTGTCACACCAGCTCCTAATGACCTGTAACGGGATTCATCTGATGAGGTTCTGTCCTCAGACGCATGGCTCACCTGCGGTTTCTCCATGGGCTCCTTGCTGATGGCGGCTGCCTTTGGCGCAGGTGCCCGTTCGCACGTGCACCCCTCCAGCAGGTATATACCGGAGGGCCTCGTGCTCTGCTCGTTCTCGAAGTAGAAGAGCAGATTCTGGTACAGAGCGAAGTACTTCTCGGTCCATCGGCTGTTCTCAGTGCTCTTCTTGCTCAGGTATCCGCGCTTGGAGCCATCTTTACGCGCCACCACTGACAGATAGAGCGCGTGTCCCTCGTTGTAGCGCACGCTCTTCTGCATTTTATCCCCGGTTTATTTGAAATTCAAACCGAATCCATCGCAGCGCATCTCCAGAGATCTGCTGCTATTTTTAGCGGACTGAAGCCAGAGAGAAAGCGGTTAATGTCTCCGTCTGTTGGGATGGTAATCCAGATTACCATGGTCTGGAAAGTTGGAGCGTCCGCCGCGCCGCGCTCTTCTCTCTCTCTCTCTGCAAATCCAGCTGAGACTGAAACACTTCAGGACGTTTGGATGCTCAAACTTTACCGAGGAGTTGCAGCGCGCATGAATTTTACCTCAAAAAAGGCAAAATACTCCAAAAAGCGTGACGCGCCGCCGACAGCGCAGATCGAAAATAGACTGCGGGAACAGACGGTGAACACAGAATCACAACGGAGATCAGCGGTAATCGGCTTTCACACGCACTTAAAGAGACAGGTCCGCGCGCTGCTGCAGGAGCGCATCCCACAGCGCGACAGGGGCGTGCCCAGGCCTTTTAAAATGGGGTGGCCCATGGTGTGCACTTGTTTACAGCCAGATGTAAACACTCTCTGGTTTTTGTTGTGTCTCTGCAGGAAGAGAAAGCATAAGGACCAGCAGCCAGCCAAGAAGAGGCCCCCCCAACACCTTCGAGATATCCTTCTGGGACCAGAGACCAAAGGTGGACCGTGAGACCAGCGCCAGGGGGAGTGCGGCCGTCCTTGGACAGAGGGTCAGTTTGTTTCACACTGTTGATCAAATCTACAAAAAAGTAAATCAACCATCACAGACTGACTAACTTGAATTCATTTATTTATTGACCAGAGAAAAAACCTGAACTGAATGTAAAATAAACAGTTTTAAAGTTTCAGCATTAGGAAGTAAATAGTCTCTATCAGCTGAGATCAGAGGGAAACATTAATGTGTGTGTGTGTGTGTGTGTGTGCGTGCGTGCGTGCGTGCGTGTGTTTTCAGGGCCAGAAGAGGAAACTGCAGCAGCCGAAGAGGAACGCTGGAATATCCTTAATGTGTGTTTATGTATTTCATCTGCACCAGGTATTTGTAGGACTACAGTCCCTTTATTTCTTTATTTGGTGCATAGTTAGTTAGATCATTGCTCCACATATCTGCTTTAATGGTTTTCCTGCTCAAATCACTTGTTTTAACCTCTGAGATCCGAGCTGTAGTTTGGTGTGAAACTTTAGCTTAATGGGTTAGTAAGACCTCACAGACTAGATCAAATAAAAATACATTAAACAAGTTTTTTAACATATTTTACATAAAGACTAAAAATAATAATAATAAAAGTCAGACAAAAATTTAAACAAAGTTTGAAACTTTGAAAGTTTTAAAAGAAACAATAAAACAGTTAAAGACAGTTAGAAACAAAGAAATAGCCAAATTAAAAGGAAGAACTCTCAATAAAGACTACAGGTTGAATGTGAGGACATGGCAGGTCAGTAGGCTCTGATTTAAATCTTTATTAAAGTGCCTGTGACTCCATATTTAAATCACTTTATATTAAACAGATGTAATCTTTGATGCCTCTAGATCAGCGTTGCACCATTATAACTCAAAATACGCTGTAATTATTTCCTAACGAGCAACTCAGAGATCAGAAGAAAGCGCCGCCTTCCGGTTCTGCTGGGTTTCTCCTTATTTGGCAGCCTTACACTTCTGCTGCAGTAGGGGGCAGTGTTGTCACGTGAAAGAGAAACGAAACTGAAACTAAACACTACACGGTCTATGGGCAATGGCGACGGCACTGCCTCGCTCCAGTTGTCGTGAACCTGCGTGTGGGAGGAGAATTTACCATATAAGCAAGTCCGGATCACTATGACCTCATAGCGGGCTGGAGTGAAAAAAACTGTTTGAAACCTGGATCTGAAATCTGGAAGAGCTTCTCACTGGCTGTACTAGGAGACAGATGGACGCTGTTTTTTGCTCTTTCTGGCAGGTTTAAGGTGAGAACTCAACGTTGCAACATGATAGATAAGTCAGAAAACATGGAAACCGATGTCATGGGACCTTTAAAATGTATTCCTGGTATTCAGATCATAAATTCTGGGCTCCACTGTCTCACAGTGAGTGACTCTGAGTGGTTCCCATTATTGGTTGTTGTGTAAGCCTCTATGCCACCATCAGTGGAAGCTGGTGTTCTGTCAGTTTTTCACCCACCATACAGACCATACCCACTAGTGACATCACTGTGAGTGGGAGGAGTCTTTCAAAACCAGAAGAAATGTTCTGACCGGAGCAATTAAAGCTGCTCTTGTTCAGAAAAGTCATGTTGGAATGCCTGTTTGTAACCCTCTACAGTTTAGCCAGACTGTTTAGTTTGTTCCAGGTGAGCAGCGTGTGAATTATGATGCTGCCAGCTGCAGCAGCATAAATACTGTCAACTAATTCAGCATGAGACTGTTTAGTTTACAGTGTTCATGCTGCTGCAGCTGGACGTACAGTAGCAGAGCAATTCAGACTTTCAACTGAAACAATCTAAGCTCCCTCCTTACCTGTGTGTGAATGTTGGTGGTGGTCAGTCAGCCCCAGAGCAGCTGTGGTTACTGATGTAGTTTACCACCACCAGCACAGTGTGAATAATGGACCCTCTGTAAAGCATGAAAAGCCCTTTATAAATCTAATCTATTATTATTAGTAACATCAAACATCAAAGACCTTTTGGTTTAATTCAGATTATAAAGGTTGGTGAAATGCTACAAACTGTAGAACATGGAATAAAGACCCAGTTGGAATGAAATGGTAGTTTAACATACTTCACCACAAGAGGGCACTGTCTGCACACTTGTGGCAATGCTAGAACTTCAGCTCCATCTTTCCAGCTCAGGATGATCACTCAACATGTTGGTGTTTGAACCTCTATAGGAGCTGCATACAGATCGGAGACAGTGGCTGGATGGCTCTACTGCAGTTTAAAACTTGAAATTTGCAGCTTCTCATTGAACTCCACCTCAGGTAAATGGAGATCAGCTGTTATCTTGTTCACTTCTTGCAGAACAGACCTGCAGGTGTTCTGGCTCTTTGTAAACAGCACAGCTATCACAGATACGTCTATGAATACTACCTTTTATGTTGATGTGTTTTCACAGGTACACTGGACACTACTTCATCACCACGTTGCTGTACTCCTTCTTCCTGGGATGTTATGGGGTGGACCGTTTTTGCCTGGGTCACATAGGAACTGCGGTTGAAGCTGCTAACCCTGGGAGGTCTGGGGATCTGCTGGTTTGTGGACCTCATCCTGCTCATCACTGATGGCCTGATGCCCAGCGATTACAGCAACTGGTGCACATACTACTGTGACTAAAAGTGCCACTTCCTGTTTGACGGCGCACAGATGTATGAACTCCAGAGAAACGGCCTCAGCCTGAGCCTGGGGGCTGGTTTTATTTTGGAGGGGGAATTTGGGAGGTCTTGATGGCTCCCAGGAGTCTCAACAGGAAAAGAGAAAATCATATGATTACATTTAATTCAAAGTACTAGAAATGCTTCACTTTACAAAAGCTGACCTTAGTGTCAGACATGTCCTTTTTATTTTAAAAAGACTCAAAACAACAAC